>JARXNR010000248.1:0-41762 GCA_036346035.1 Crossoptilon crossoptilon | reverse complement strand
AAAATAAGACTTTTTCAACCAGAAATAGCAGCTTTCTCCCAAAATCAGGACATTTTCTCCCAGAAATGCAAGACTGTTTCCCAAACGTAGGACATTTTCTACCAGAAATACCACTTTTCTCCCCCTAAATATTATATTTTCTACAAGGAACACCCGATTTCAACTCCAAAATAGGACACTTTCTCCCACAAATACCAGGTTTCCCCCCTGAAACAGGACCTTTTCCCCCACTAATATCAGCTTTCTCCCCCCAAATTGGACATTTTCTTACAGAAATGCCAGTTTTCTCCCAAATATATAATATATTCTCACAGCAATACCAGTTTTCTCCCCTGAAATAGGACATTTTCTCCCACAAATACCTGTTTTCTCCACTAAATTGGACATTTTCTCCCACAAATGCCAGTTTTCGCCCCAATACATAACATATTCTCCTAGAAATACCAGTTTTCTCCCCTGAAATTGGACATTTTCCCCCAGAAATACCTGCTTTATCCCCAAAATTGGACATTTTCTCCCAGAAATACCAGCTTTATCCCCCAAAACAGGACATTTTCTCCCACAAATACCAGCTTTCTCCCCAAATCAGGACATTTTCTCCCAGAAATGCAAGATTCTTTCCAAAACGTAGGACCTGTTTTCTCCCACAAATACCAGCTTTCTCCCCCCAGATTGGATATTTTCTCCCAGAAATGCCAGTTTTCTCCCAAATGTATAACATATTTTCCCACAAATACCAGTTTTCTGCTTCAAAGGAGGGCAGTTGCTCCCAGAAAGACCTGTTTTCTCCACCAAAATAGGACATTGTCTTCTACAAATACCAGTTTCCCCCCCAGTCTTAGGACAGTCTCTCCCAGAAGTGCTGTATTCTCCCCAGACAGGACATTTTCTCCCAGAAATGCAAGATTGTTTCCCAAACGTAGGACATTTTCTACCAGAAATACCACTTTCCCCCCCTAAATATTATATTTTCTTCAAGGATTACCCAATTTCAACTCCAAAATTAAACATCTTCTCCGGGAAAAGCCTGTTTTCTCCCCTGAAATAGGACATTTTCTCCCAGAAATACCAGCTTTATCCCCAAAACAGGACATGTTCTCCGGGAAAAGCCTGTTTTCACAAAATCCCCCCCAAAACATTTTCTCCCCCAAAATACCAGTTTTCTCCCCCAAATACCACTTTTCCCCCAAAATTGGAAGAAATGCCAGTTTTCTCCCCCAAATATACATTTTTCTCCCCGAAATTCCAGTTTTCTCCCAAAATTGACATTTCTCCCCAGAAAAATACAGTTTTCTCCCCCAAAATAGGACATTTTCCCCCCCCTTTTTCCCCAAATTGGACATTTTCTCCCCAGAAATACCATTTTTATCCCAAAAATAGGACATTTTCTCCCAGAAATACCAGTTTTCCCCCCCCAAATAGGACATTTTCTTCCCAGAAATACCAGATTTTTCCCCCCAAAATAGGACATTTTCTCCAGAAAAAACCACTTTTTTCCCCCCCCTAAAATAGGACATTTTCTCCCAGAAATACCAGTTTTCCCCCCCCAAAATAAGGACATTTTCTCCCCAAAATACAGTTTTTCTCCCCCCCAATAGGACATTTTCTCCCACAAAATACCAGTTTTTCCCCCCAAATAGGACATTTTTTCTCCCAAAAATACCAGTTTTCTCCCAAAAATATGACATTTTTTTCCCAAAATACCAGTTTTTCCCCCCTGAAATTGGACATTTTCTCCCAAAACCAGTTTTTTCCCCCAAAATAGAACATTTTCTCCCAGAAATACCAGTTTGCCCCCAAAAAATAGGACATTTTCTCCCAGAAATGCACCAGTTTTTCCCCAAAATAGGACATTTTCTACCCTCCCAAAATACCAGTTTTCTCCCCCCCAAAAATATTTTTTTCTTCCAAAATACCAGTTTTCCCAAAATAGGACATTTTCTCCCACAAATACCAGTTTTTCCCCCCAAATAGGACATTTTCCCCAAAATATCCAGCTTTCTCCCCCAAATAGGACATTTTCTCCAGAAATACCAGTTTTTTCTCCCCCAAAATAGGACATTTTCTCCCAAAATACCAGTTTTCCCCCAAAAATAGAACATTTTCTCCCAGAAATACCAGTTTTCCCCCCCAAAAGGACATCTTCTCCCAGAAATACCATTTTCCCCCCCAAATAATTTTTTTTCCAAGAAATACCAGTTTTCCCCTCAAATATACACATTCTCTCCCAGAAAAACCTGTTTTCTCCCCCAAAATAGGACATTTTCTCCCCAAATCCCAGTTTTTTCCCCCAAAAAGGACATTTTCTCCCAGAAAATACCAGCTTTTCCCCAAATAAACATTTTTCCCCCAAAAAACCAGTTTTCCCCCCCAAAAGGACATTTTCTCCCAGAAATACCAGTTTTTTCCCCCCCAAAATAGGACATTTTCTCCAGAAATACCAGTTTTCTCCCCCCAAATAAGACATTTTCTCCCAGAAAAACCTGTTTTCTCCCCCCCTAATAGGACATTTTCTCCCCAGAAATACCAGTTTTTTCCCCAAAAATAGGACATTTTCTCCCAGAAAAGCCAGTTTTTCCCCCCCCCCCCCATAGGACATTTTCTCCCACAAATACCAGTTTTTTCCCCCCCAAACATTTTTCCCAGGAAAATTTTTCTCCCCCAAATACCAGAATTTCCCCCATTTTCCCAAAATACCATTTTTATCCCAAAAATAGAACATTTTCTCCCAGAAATACCAGTTTTCCCCCCAAAATAAGACATTTTTTTCTCCCAGAAATACCAGCTTTCTTTCCCCCAAATCAGGACATTTTCTCCCAAAATACCAGTTTTTCCCCCCCAAAATAGGACATTTTCTCCCCCAAATACCAGCTTTCCCCCCCCCCAATAGGACATTTTCTCCCAGAAATACCAGTTTTTCCCCCAAATAGGACATTTTCTCCCACCAAAACCAGCTTTCCCCAAAATAGGATTGGATTTTCTCCCCAAAAATACCAGTTTTCCCCCCAAACAGGACATTTTCTCCCAAAATACCAGTTTTCTCCCCCCCCAAATTGGACATTTTCTCCCAGAAATACCAGTTTTCTCCCCAAACATATATCATTTCCTCACAGAAATACCAGTTTTCCCCCCCAAAATGGACATTTTCTCCCAAAAATACATTTTTCTCCCAAAAGGACATTTTCTCCCAGAAATACCAGTTTTTCCCCCCAGTTTTAAAATTGGGACATTTTCTCCCAAAAATACCACTTTTCTCCCCAAAAACATAGGACATTTTCTCCCACAAATACCATTTTTCCCCCAAAACAGGACATTTTCTCCCAGAAAAATACCAGTTTTCCCCCCCTGAAATAGGACATTTTCTCCCCAGAAATACCAGATTTCATCCCCCCAAAATTGGACATTTTCTCCCAGAAAAACCAGTTTTCCCCCCCCCTGAAATACATTTTCTCCCACAAATACCAGCTTTCACCCCAAAAATTAGGACATTTCTCCCAGAAAAAGCCTGTTTTCTTTCCCCTGAAAGGGACATTTTTCCCCCACAAATACCAGCTTTCTCCCCCCACATTGGATATTTTCTTCCAGAAATGCCAGTTTTCTCCCCCCAATATATATTTTTCTCCCCAAATACCAGTTTTCTCCCCCCCCAATGAGAAAATGTCCTGATTTGGGGAGAAAGATGGTATTTTGTGGGAGAAAGACCACTTTTTGGGGGGACAGGTATTTTTGGTGAATATGTTATATTTTGGGGATAAAACAGGTTTTTGAGGAAGAAAATGTGCTATATTTGAGAGAAAACTGGTATTCTGGAGATCTGGCCGACAAGGACATATTTCTGGGGAGAAAGCTGATATTTCTGGGAGAATCTCCCTTTTCCCCAAAGGTGAAAAAGTATTTCCAGAAAAAATTCCCATATTTTGGAGAGAAAAAGGTATTTCTGGGAAAAAACTTACCTTTCAGAGGGGAAAAGTTTATTTGTGGGAGGAAAACACTTCCTATTTTTGGAAAAATCTTGCATTTCTCCTCAAAATGGACCATTTTTGGGTATAAAAAATGTGGTATTTTGTCACCAGGAAAAAATTCCTAACCCCAAAAAAGCTCTATTTCTCCCAAAGACATGTCCATTTTGGTGGAAAAAAACAGGTCCATTTCTGGGGGAAAATAAAATGCCAATTTCAAGGGAGAAAACATTTTGGGAGAAACATTTTCTACACGTGCTTACTCTTCAAAATACGGCCTTTTTTCCCAAAATACCAGCTTTCTCACAAACACCTGTCATTTTCCAACCAAGGATGCTACTATCTCCCCGAATCAGCACTTTCATGAGAAATACCTGACATTTGCTCTCCAAAATACTACTGGACACTCCTCCAGAGGACATTTTCTCCCCTATTTACCGTGTTTTCTCCCCAAGAGACCACTTGGCACACCAAAAAGACCACCGTTGCTCTCCAATACAAGACATTCTTTCCCACCGGTTCCCACTTTTCTCCCTCAACTATCTCATTTGCTCCCAGAAATACCACTTTTCCCTTGGAAATTTCACCTTCTCTTCCAAAACGAGGATATTTCCTCCGAGAAGTACCCCTTCTCTTACAACTGCCTCACGCTTTCTCCCAAAAAGCCTCCATGACAAGACCAAATGGGACACTTGCAACCAAGAAGAGGACACTTTCTCCCAGAAAGACCACTTTTCTCCCCAAGAGAGGAGGTTTTCTCTCTATTGGATGACAGTTTCTGTAAGAAAAACTTGTTTTCTTCCCTCAAGAGGATGTTTTCTTCCCAAGGACGAATTTTTATCCCAGAAACTCCAGGTTTCTCTCAGATACATGACCTTCTCCCCCCCACATCAGATATTTGCTCCCAGAAATACCACGACTCTTCGGAATATTTCCCATTTCCTCCCGAATATACCACATTTCTCACAGATGGCCTTTTCCCTCTCAAGGACAGTTTCTCACAGAAATGTGGCATTTAATCACACATACACCATTTTTATCCCCAGTAGAGCTCATTTTCTCCCAGAAATACCACGGCTTTTTGGAATACTTCCTATTTCCTCCCGAATATACAACATTACACTCCTCAAGAGGACAGTTTCTCCCAGAAATGTGGCAATTTATCACACATACACCATTTTTATCCCCTATGGAGCTCATTTTCTCCCACAAATACCACTACTCCCAGAAATAGCTCCCATTTTCTAACAAAAATGCTGCGTTACTCTCCCAAAGATCACACTTACTCCCATCCAGATGGCATTTTGACACTGAAATACCAGCTTCTGCCCCCCAAAATAGGACATTTTCTCCCAAAACAAGACATTTTCTCCCAGAAACACCACTTCTCTTAGAAATACCTCCCATTTCACCCCAAGAATACTACTTGACGCTCCTCAGGATCACACTTACTCCCATCAAGATGGTCTTTTCTCCCAGAGAGACCAGGTTTCTCCCAAATACACGACACTTTCCCTCACATAGACCAGGTTTCTCCCAACGATGGCATACATTCCCCCAGAAATTCCTGCTTACTCTTCAAAATACGGTCTTTTTTACCAAAATACCAGCTTTCTCACAAACACCTGTCATTTTCCAACCAAGGATGCTACTATCTCCCCGAATCAGCACTTTCATGAGAAATACCTGACATTTGCTCTCCAAAATACTACTGGACACTCCTCCAGAGGACATTTTCTCCCCTATTTACCGTGTTTTCTCCCCAAGAGACCACTTGGCACACCAAAAAGACCACCGTTGCTCTCCCATACAAGACATTCTTTCCCACCCTTTCCCACTTTTCTCCCTCAACTATCTCATTTGCTCCCAGAAATACCACTTTTCCCTTGGAAATTTCACCTTCTCTTCCAAAATGAGGATATTTACTCCAAGAAGTACCCCTTCTCCTACAACTGCCTCACGCTTTCTCCCAAGAAGCCTCCATGACAAGACCAAATGGGACACTTGCAACCAAGAAGAGGACACTTTCTCCCAGAAAGACCACTTTTCTCCCCAAGAGAGGAGATTTTCTCCCAATTGGATGTCTTTTTGGCCAAGAAAGACCTATTTTCTTCCCTCAGGAGGACATTTTCTTCCTCAAAGATGACATTTGCTCCCAGAAATACCGCTACTCTTAGAAATACCTCCATTTCCTCCCAAATCGACTACATGACACGCCTCCTGATGACACTTAACTCCCAGATTTGGGGCATTTTCTCCCAGAAATACCACTTTGATCCCCAAGAGATGGCCTTTTCCCTCTCAAGCATCTGTTTTCTCACAAAAACCTGGCATTTTCTCCCAGAAACACCAGCTTTCTCGCAGATAGATGACCTTCTCCCCCCACATCAGACGTTCTCTCCCAGAAATATGGCATTTGATCACAGATACACTCTTTCGATCCCAAATCTGAACATTTTCCCTCGGAAATACCACTTTGATCACAAAGACATCACGTTGTCATCCAGGATCACTATTCTAGTCCCATAAAAGCCTCTTCCACCAAAAAACAAGGACATTTTCTCCCAGAAAGACCAGCTTTCTCACATCGATAGGATCTTTTCCATCCACAAGAAGACATTTTCTTCAAGAAACACAGTTTTCTCACAGATCTAAGAACGTTTCTCCCAAAAAGAAAAGATTTTCTCCCAGAGATACCACTTCTCTTAGAAATACCTCCCATTTCATCCCAAGAATACTACTTGACGCTCCTCAGGATCACACTTACTCCCATCAAGATGGCCTTTTCTCCCAGAGAGACCAGGTTTCTCCCAAATACACGACATTTTCTCCCACATAGACCAGGTTTCTCCCAAAGATGGCATACATTCCCCCAGAAATTCCTGCTTACTCTTCAAAATACGGCCTTTTTTCCCAAAATACCAGCTTTCTCACAAACACCTGTCATTTTCCAACCAAGGATGCTACTATCTCCCCGAATCAGCACTTTCATGAGAAATACCTGACATTTGCTCTCCAAAATACTACTGGACACTCCTCCAGAGGACATTTTCTCCCCTATTTACCGTGTTTTCTCCCCAAGAGACCACTTGGCACACCAAAAAGACCACCGTTGCTCTCCAATACAAGACATTCTTTCCCACCCTTTCCCACTTTTCTCCCTCAACTATCTCATTTGCTCCCAGAAATACCACTTTTCCCTTGGAAATTTCACCTTCTCTTCCAAAACGAGGATATTTCCTCCGAGAAGTACCCCTTCTCTTACAACTGCCTCACGCTTCCTCCCAAAAAGCCTCCATGACAAGACCAAATGGGACACTTGCAACCAAGAAGAGGACACTTTCTCCCAGAAAGACCACTTTTCTCCCCAAGAGAGGAGGTTTTCTCTCTATTGGATGACAGTTTCTGTAAGAAAAACTTGTTTTCTTCCCTCAAGAGGATGTTTTCTTCCCAAGGACGAATTTTTATCCCAGAAACTCCAGGTTTCTCTCAGATACATGACCTTCTCCCCCCCACATCAGATATTTGCTCCCAGAAATACCACGACTCTTCGGAATATTTCCCATTTCCTCCCGAATCTACAACATTACACTCCTCAAGAGGACAGTTTCTCACAGAAATGTGGCATTTAATCACACATACACCATTTTTATCCCCAGTAGAGCTCATTTTCTCCCAGAAATACCACGACTTTTTGGAATACTTCCTATTTCCTCTTCTCCCAAAACAAGACATTTTCTCCCAGAGGTACCACTTCTCTTAGAGATACCTCCCATTTAACCTTAAGAATACTACTTGACGCTCTTGAGGATCACACTTACTCCCATCGGAATAGGCTTTTCTGCCAGATAGAACAGGTTTCTCCAAAAAATGAGATAAATTCCCCCAGAAATTCCTGCTTTTCCTACAAAATACGGCGTTTTCTCCCAAAATACCAGCTTTCTCACAAACACGTCAATTTCCAACCATGTATGCTACTATCTCCCCGTAACAGCTGTTTACTGAGAAATATGTTTGTTTTTCTGTTTATAGTATTTTCGTAAAACTGTGGTATTTTCTTAAATGAACACCGCATTACAATTGGAAATGTGATTTCTTTTTCTGGAATATAATATTTTCTCCCCTAATTGGTATGTTACGTTCATACGCTCAGTTTTCTCTACGTACGGTGTTTTATTTCTCCGAATAAATAATAAAAAACAGACATTTTCCCTCTGATATACCATTTATATGTGAAATATTTGTCATTTTTCTCACAGATAATATATTTTTCCCCTTGGTGTGGCGTTTTCCTTCACAAATTCCCCGTTTTTCAGAAAGTTATGATCCTAACTTTCAACAGAATTCATAAAAATGTCTATTCCGAGGAGAAATTTTATTTTTTAGGGAAAAAAGTGATATGCCTTTGGAAAATCTTTTTTTTTTTTTTTTTTGGAGACTGCTGCTATTGCTGATGTGAAATGTCCCTTTTCTTGATGAAAGGATCCAATTCGTTGAATATGACTGCTATTTCTCGATGACAATGTGATATTTCAGAGAAATTAGGTATTTTGGATTGTAAGGTCGTATTCCTTACGAATACCAACAGTCAACTTCATACGCAGCACAGCGTGGAGGATTCTGCCTGTACAGAAGGCGACCATGTAGCAGTTTCCAGCAACTCAAACTCTCCGCAGCGGCCCACCGCGAGTGCCGCTTTCTGCCTTCAGCAGCAATCTCCTTTATCTCGGGTGCCGAGAATGTGCGGAATCCGGCTACCGCATCGCCTGCAAGCAGGGGCTTTTTTCTCCGCAGGAAAGAAACAATGGCACTAGACTTTCTGTAACGTTCTGCCTGAGAGCACAACGTGTGTCCCTCCTCCAACTTCTAGCTGCCTTACTAGAGGGGTTTCACACGTCTTCTCTTTTCTTCACAGAATGCTGAAGTGTAGCATCGGAGAACCACACAGAAACGAAATGTCTCTAGGAATAAATGGGAAGAACATAACGACGAGAGAGAACCGTAGTGCATTCTGCATGGACACAAGGAGAAGTCAGAAGCGCTCCATTGCGATGTGCGCAGAAGAAGCCGCTCGTCGGAGAAAAGCATCCGGCTGAAGTCGCTCTTTCCCGGCATCCGAGAGAAACGAGACCGCTGCTGAAGGCTGAAAGCGGCATTCGGGGAGAACCGCGATTGACCGGCCATCAACTGCAAACTGTCCGTAGCGGTTAACAGAGAGTGGCGCTGTCGACCCACAAGAGCGAAATAGCAGAATTCCGATACCGAGAACGAGCGAATAACGCATTGCCTCCGATCAGGAGTTTTTTTCTCAGCTGTACAGAATCCACAGCTCTCGACTTTCTGTAACGTCCTCCCTGAAAGCACAACGTGTGTCCCTCCTCGAAATTCTAGCTGCCTTATTAGAGGACGTTCTCCCTTCTTCTCTTTTCGTCACAGAATGCTGAAGTGTAGCATCGGATATACACACTAAAAAGAAATGTCACTGGGAATAAAGGGAAAGACAGAACAATGAGAGAGAAGCGTAGTGCATTCTGAATGTTCACATGGAGTATACAGAACCGCTCCATTGCGATGTGCGCAGAAGAAGCCGCTCGTCGGAGAAAAGCATCCGGCTGAAGTCGCTCTTTCCCGGCATCCGAGAGAAACGAGACCGCTGCTGAAGGCTGAAAGCGGCATTCGGGGAGAACCGCGATTTACCGGGCAGCAACTGCAAACTCTCCGGAGCGGATTAGCGCGAGTGCCGCTTTCGACCCACGAGAGCGATACAGAGGAACTGCGATGCCGAGAACGTGCGAATTCAGCATAATGCATTGCATGAAAACAGGGGTTTTTCTCTCCGCAGGCAAGAATCCACAACTCTCCACTTTCTGTAACGTCCTCCCGGAAAGCACAACTTGTGTGGCTCCTCGATCTTCTAGATGACTTGTAATCCTGGATTGTTACTTCTACCATTATCGCCACGTAAGGAAAAAGTGTAATAGCATCAAAAAAACACTCAGAAAATAGGAATAAAGGGATAGAAAGAACAATGAGAGAGAAGCGTAGTTCAGAATGCATGGACCCATGGGGAAGTAAGAACCGCACCTTTGCATTATGCGCAGAAGAAGCCGCTCGTCGGATAAGCATCCGGCTGAAGTCGCTCTTTCCCGGCATCCGAGAGAAACGAGACCGCTGCTGAAGGCTGAAAGCGGCATTCGGGGAGAACCGCGATTGACCGGCCAGCAACTGCAAACTCTCCGGAGCGCGTTCAGCGCGAGCGCCGCTTTCGACCCACCAGAGCGATACAGAGGAACTGCGATGCCGAGAACGTGCGAATTCAGCATACTGCATTGCCTGAAAACAGGGGTTTTTTTCTCCGCAGGAAAGAATCCACAACTCTCGAGTTTCTGTAACGTGCTCCCTGAAAGCACAACGTGTGTCGCTCTTCGAACTTCTAGCTGCCTTATTAGTGGGGCTTTTCACTTCTTCTCTTTTCGTCATAGAATGCTGAAGTGTAGCATCGGACAAACACTCAAAAACGAAATGTCGCTAGGAATAAATGGGAAGAACATAACAACGAGAGAGAACCGTAGTGCATTCTGCATGGACACAAGGAGAAGTCAGAAGCGCTCCATTGCGATGTGCGCAGAAGAAGCCGCTCGTCGGAGAAAAGCATCCGGCTGAAGTCGCTCTTTCCCGGCATCCGAGAGAAACGAGACCGCTGCTGAAGGCTGAAAGCGGCATTCGGGGAGAACCGCGATTGACCGGCCAGCAACTGCAAACTCTCCGGAGCGCGTTCAGCACGAGTGCCGCTTTCGACCCACGAGAGCGAAGTAGCGGATTTCCTATGCCGAGAACGTGCGAATTCAGCATACTGCCTTGCCTGAAAACAGGGGGTTTTTTCTCCGCAGGAAAGAAGCCACAACTCTCCACTTTCTGTAACGTCCTCCCGGAAAGCACAACTTGTGTCGCTCTTCAAACTTCTAGCTGCCTTATTAGTGGGGCTTTTCACTTCTTCTCTTTTCGTCATAGAATGCTGAAGTGTAGCATCGGACAAACACTCAAAAACGAAATGTCGCTAGGAATAAAGGGAAAAGAATGAGAGAGAAGCGTAGTGCAGAAGGCGTGGACACAAGGAGAAGTCAGAACCGCTCCATTGCGATGTGCGCAGAAGAAGCCGCTCGTCGGAGAAAAGCATCCGGCTGAAGTCGCTCTTTCCCGGCATCCGAGAGAAACGAGACCGCTGCTGAAGGCTGAAAGCGGCATTCGGGGAGAACCGCGATTGACCGGCCAGCAACTGCAAACTCTCCGTAGCGGTTCAGCGCGAGTGCCGCTTTCGATCCACGACAGCGAAATAGCGGAATTGCGATGCCGAGAACGTGCGATTTCAGCCGAAAGCTTTTCCTCCGAACAGGGTTTTTTTTGTCCGCAGGCAAGAATCGATCGCTCTCCACTTTCTATAACGTTCTCCGTGAGAGCACCACATCTGCAGGTTCCCGAATATTCAGTTGCCTTATTAGGAAGTGCTCTCCATTTTTCTCTTTTTCCTCCCAGAATGCAAGAAATGTCTTAGTAGAGAAGCTTTTCCTATCTACATACATTTTCGTCACAGGCTTCAGAATTGTAGAAACGGAGAACCACCCAAAAACCAGGACGTATGTTTAAGAAAACCTTTTTCTGGTATTTCTGGTAGAAAATGTCATCTCTTTGGGAGAATGATGGTTTTCCATGAATAAATGAAATCTCCTCCTGTGGGGAGAAAACGTCATGTATTTGGGGGAAATGGGACACTTCTAGTGGAAAATGTCATCGATTTGGCGAAAGGCTGTATTTCCGGGCGATCATGTCATTGGATTGGAGAAATGTGGTATTTCTGGGAGAGAATGTCCTAATTTGGGGAGAAGATGCTGTTCATGGAGGGAGAAGCATGCATTTCGGAGAGAAAATCTCCTAGTTTTGGGTGAAAGTGTCATCTTGAGGATTATACTAAGGAACTTCTTGGAGAAGGTATGAGGTATTTTCAAGAAAGCTGGTATTCCCTGGAAACAGTCTCATCTTTTGATTGAGGGAGGGGGAGATGATGTATTGGTGGCAAAGCGAATATTTCAGGAAGGAAACGTCCCACATTTAAGAGAGAACTGGTATTTCTGGCAGAAAATGTCACAAACATGGGAGAAAAATGGTATCGCTGTCATTCTATGTCGTATATTTGGGACAAAAATGCAACTTGTGTGATAAAAAGCCGTAGGATTGGGCATGAATAAGTGCCATATAGACTAATGGGGAGGAAATGGGAAGTATTTCTTTGAGAAAGCTGGCATCTCTGGGAGAAAAGATGGTATTTCCGGGGGACAATGTCCTCTGGAGGAGTGTCAAGTAGTATTTTGGAGAGCAAATGTCAGGTATTTCTCAGCAAAGTGCTGTTTCGGGGAGATAGTAGCATGCTTGGTTGGAAAATGACAGGGGTTTGTGAGAAAGCGGGTATTTTGGGAAAAACAGCCATATTTTGAAGAGTAAGCAGGAATTTCTGGGGGAATGTATGCCATCGTTGGGAGAAACCTGGTCTATGTGGGAGAGAATGTCATGTATTTGGGAGAAACCTGGTCTCTCTGGGAGAAAGGGCCATCTTGATGGGAGTAAGTGTGATCTTGAGGAGCGTCAAGTAGTATTCTTGGGATGAAACGGAAGGTATTTCTAAGAGAAGTGGTATTTCTGTGACAAAATGCCATCTTGATGGGAGTAAGTGTGATTTTGAGGAGTGTAATGCAGCATTTTTGTTAGAAAATGGGAGCTATTTTTTGGAGTAGTGGTATTTCTGGAGAAAATGAGCTCTATCGGGGATAAAAGTGGTGTATGTGTGATAAAATGCCATATTTCTGGAAGAAACTGTCCTCTTGAGGAGTGTAATGTTGTATATAAGGAAGGAAATGGGAAATATTCCAAAGAGTCGTGTTATTTCTGGGAGAAAATGTCTGAAGTTGGGGGTAGAAGGTCATGTATGTGTGAGAAAGCCGGTATTTCTGGGAGAAAATGCCAGGTATTTATGAGAAAACAGATGCTTGAGAGGGAAAAGTCCATCTCTTTGGGATCAAAGTGGTATTTCTGGGAGAAAATGCCCCAAATCTGGGAGTAAGTGTCATCAGGAGGCGTGTCATGGAGTCGATTTGGGAGGAAATGGAGGTATTTCTAAGAGTAGCGGTATTTCTGGGAGCAAATGTCTTGTTTTGGGAGAAAATGTCCTATTTTGGGGGGCAGAAGCTGGTATTTCAGTGACAAAATGCCGTCTTGATGGGAGTAACTGTGATCTTGAGGAGCGTAACGCAGCATTTTTGTTAGAAAATGGGAGCTATTTCTTGGCGCAGTAGTATTTCTGGGAGAAAATGAGCTCTATTGGGGATAAAAATGGTGTATGTGTGATAAAATGCCACATTTCTGGGAGAAACTGTCCTCTTGAGGAGTGTAATGTTGTATATAAGGAAGGAAATGGGAAATATTACAAAGAGTCGTGGTATTTCTGGGAGAAAATGTCTGATGTGGGGGGGAGAAGGTCATGTATGTCTGAGAAAGCTGGTGTTTCTGGGAGAAAATGCCCCAAATCTGGGAGTAAGTGTCATCATGAGGCGTGTCATGGAGTCGATTTGGGAGGAAATGGAGGTATTTCTAAGAGTAGCGGTATTTCTGGGAGCAAATGTTGTCTTTGGGGAAGAAAATGTCCTCCTGAGAGACAAAAACAGGTCTTTCTTCCGAAAAATGACATCCAATTGTGAGAAAATATCCTCTCTTGGGGAGAAAAGTGGTCTTTCTGGGAGAAAGTGTCCTCTTCTTGGTTGCAAGTGTCCCATTTGGTCTTGTCATGGAGGCTTTTTGGGAGAAAGCGTGAGGCAGTTGTAGGAGAAGGGGTACTTCTCAGAGTAAATATCCTCGTTTTGGAAGAGAAGGTGAAATTTCCCAGGGAAAAGTGGTATTTCTGGGAGCAAATGAGATAGTTGAGGGAGAAAAGTGGGAACCGGTGGGAAAGAATGTCTTGTATTGGAGAGCAATGGTGGTCTTTTTGGTGTGCCAAGTGGTCTCTTGGGGAGAAAACATGGTTAAGTAGGGGAGAACATGTCCTCTGGAGGAGTGTCCAGTAGTATTTTGGAGAGCAAATGTCAGGAATTTCTCATGAAAGTGCTGATTCGGGGAGATAGTAGCATCCTTGGTTGGAAAATGACAGGTGTTTGTGAGAAAGCTGGTATTTTGGGGAAAAAGGCCGGGTTTTTAACAATAAGCTGGTATTTCTGTGGAACATATCTCATCTTTTGGAGGAAACGGGTGTTGGTGTGAGGAAATGTTGAGTATTTGGGAGAAAGCTGGTCTCTCTGGGAGAAAAGGCCATCTTGATGGGAGTAAGTGTGATCCTGAGGAGCGTCAAGTAGTATTCTTGGGGTGAAATGGGAGATATTTCTAAGAGAAGTGGTATTTCTGGGAGAAAATGTCTTGTTTTGGGAGAAAATGTCCTATTTTGGGGGGCAGAAGCTGGTATTTCTGTGACAAAATGCCATCTGGATGGGAGTAAGTGTGATCTTGAGGAGCGTAACGCAGCATTTTTGTTAGAAAATGGGAGCTATTTCTTGGAGTAGTGGTATTTCTGGGAGAAAATGAGCTCTACTGGGGATAAAAATGGAGTATGTGTGATAAAATACCAGCCACATTTCTGGGAGAAACTGTCCTCTTGAGGAGTGTAATGTTGTATATAAGGGAGGAAATGGGAAATATTCCAAAGAGTCGTGTTATTTCTGGGAGAAAATGTCTGATGTGGGGGGGAGAAGGTCATGTATGCGTGAGAAAGCTGGTTTTTCTGGGAGAAAATGCCAGGTATTTGTGTGAAAACAGATGCTTGAGAGGGAAAAGGCCATCTCTTTTGGGATCAAAGTGGTATTTCTGGGAGAAAATGCCCCAAATCTGGGAGTAAGTGTCATCATGAGGCGTGTCATGTAGTCGATTTGGGAGGAAATGGAGGTATTTCTAAGAGTAGTTGTATTTCTGGGAGCAAATGTCGTCTTTGGGGAAGAAAATGTCCTCTTGAGGGAAGAAAACAGGTCTTTCTTTCAGAAAATGTCATCCAATTGGGAGAAAATCTCCTCTCTTGGGGAGAAAAGTGGTCTTTCTGGGAGAAAATGTCTTGTTTTGGAGAGAAAATATCCTATTTTGGGGGCAGAACCTGGTATTTCTGGGATCAAATGCCATCTTGATGGGAGTACGTCTGATATTGAGGCGTGTAAATTAGTATTTTTGGTAGAAATTGTGAGGTATTTGTAAGGATACTGGTATTTCTGGGACAGAATAGCGTTCTGTTTTGAAAAATGTTGTCTATTTGCGAGGTGTCTGGTATTTGGGGAAAAAATGCTGTATTTGTATAAGTAAGACTGCACTGGGTAAGGGACCTAAAGGAAAAAGGCCGACCAAAATGCTCTTGTTAGGGCTTTTTTGAAGCCAGGAAAAGCTCTATGCCAGTGCTGGTGCTGGCAGCAGCTGGCAGCTGGTGGGAGGACTGCTGAGGCAGCAGGTTGGAGTCAGCTCTGCTCCCTCTTATCTGTGAGATTAAGCTTGACCCTTTTATGCGAGGCTAAAAGCAGCCCAGCTAAGGTGCCTGGTGAGAAGAGGTGAGAAGAGGGGAGCAAAGGGTGCTACTGCCCACCCCAACAGGAGGAAAAATGGGAAGCAGTCAGAGTGTGAGCGCAGCCCACACTGCCCGTGGCTGCAGCAGTAGGTGTGGGAGGTGGGTCTTGTGGCAGGACACGTCAGTGTTCTTGAAGGGACTTGGGATTATTCCGAAGGCTAGTAGGGGAATCCCCTGGGCTTCCCTCTTCGAGAGTAAAGGGGTCCAAGACGGCTGGTGGCTCTTCGGGAAGGAAGTCTTCAAGGCGCAGGAGCTGGCTGTCCCCCTGAGCAGCAAAATGAGCCGGCGGGGAGGGAAGAAGACCGGTGGGGATGGATGAACAGGGAGCGATTCTTGAGGCTCCGTGAGAAGAAGAGAATCTACGTCCAGTGGAAGAAGGGACGGGTGACTCCGAAAGAGAAGTTGCTGGGATGTGTGGAGGGAAAATCCAAAAGGCCCAGCTTGAACTCAGCCTGGCCGCTGGGCTTAAAAGGAACAAGGAGCCCTTTTACAAAGACATCAACGGTATGAACCCCCCCTGGAGCGGGTTCAAAGAAGGGTGCCAAAACTGGTGAGGGGTCTGGAGCACAGACCTTACGAGGAGCGGCTGAAGGAGCTGGCATTGTTCAGTCTGGACAAGAGGAGGCTCAGAAACACCTTCTTGTTCTCTCTAACTCCCTGAAGGGAGGTTGTAGTGAGCTGGGCTTCGGCCTCTTCCCTCGTGTCACTAGTGCCGAAAAAATGACGTCATATCCCCGAGATAGCAGTGCTCTCCCAAATGCATGATATTTTCTTCCAGAAAGATCACTTCTCAATCCAAAATATGACCATTTGTTCCAAAAATACGATGTTTTCTCCCCGAAATACAAGCATTCTCCAAAATAGATGACATTTTCTCCCAGAAATGCCAGCTTTGTCAAAGATGCATGAACTTTTCTTCCAAACACATGATATTTTCTCCCGGAAATATCAGTTTCCTTTTTCTCCAAAAAATACAGCACTCCAATACCAAATATCTCATGTTCAGCCAAAATCGATCAAACGATTTTCTGACAGAAAAAAACAGCTTTCTTCCAAAAATATGACATTGTCTCCACAAAATACCACCATTCTCCCACAGAGATGGCATTTCATGCCACAAGTACTACTTCACACTCCACACCATGATACTTTCCATCAAGAATATGGCATTGGACCACAGAAAGACCAGCATTCTGCCTAAGAGATGACATTTTCTACCAGAAAGACCAATTTTCTCCCAGGAATACAGCAACTTTTCTGCCAGAAACACCTGGAAGAAACTGTCCTCTTGAGGAGTGTAATGTTGTATATAAGGAAGGAAATGGGAAATATTCCAAAGAGTCGTGTTATTTCTGGGAGAAAATGTCTGATGTGGGGGGGAGAAGGTCATGTATGTGTGAGAAAGCCGGTGTTTCTGGGAGAAAATGCCAGGTATTTATGAGAAAACAGATGCTTGAGAGGGAAAAGGCCATCTCTTTTGGGATCAAAGTGGTATTTCTGGGAGAAAATGCCCCAAATCTGGGAGTAAGTGTCATCAGGAGGCGTGTCATGGAGTCGATTTGGGAGGAAATGGAGGTATTTCTAAGAGTAGCGGTACTTCTGGGAGCAAATGTCGTCTTTGAGGAAGAAAATGTCCTCCTGAGGGAAGAAAATAGGTCTTTCTTGGCCAAAAAGACATCCAATTGGGAGAAAATCTCCTCTCTTGGGGAGAAAAGTGGTCTTTCTGGGAGAAAGTGTCCTCTTCTTGGTTGCAAGTGTCCCATTTGGTCTTGTCATGGAGGCTTTTTGGGAGAAAGCGTGAGGCAGTTGTAAGTGAAGGGGTACTTCTCGGAGAAAAAATATCTTCGTTTTGGAAGAGAAGGTGAAATTTCCAAGGGAAAAGTGGAAATTCTGGGAGCAAATGTGATAGTTGAGGGAGAAAAGTGGGAAAGGGTGGGAAAGTGAAAGAATGTCTTGTATTGGAGAGCAACGGTGGTCTTTTTGGTGTGCCAAGTGGTCTCTTGGGGAGAAAACATGGTAAATAGGGGAGAAAATGTCCTCTGGAGGAGTGTCAAGTAGTATTTTGGAGAGCAAATGTCAGGTATTTCTCAGCAAAGTGCAGTTTTGGGGAGATAGTAGCATCCTTGGTTGGAAAAAGACAGGTGTTTGTGAGAAAGCTGGTATTTTGGAGGAAAAAGGCCTTATTTTGATGAAAAAGCCGGAATTTCTGGGGGAATATATGCCATCTTTGGGAGAAAATGGGTGTTGGTGGGAGAAAATGTCGTGTGGGAGAAAATGTCGTGTATTTGGGAGAAACCTGGTCTATGTGGGAGAAAAGGCCATCTTGATGGGAGTAAGTGTGATCCTGAGGAGCGTCAAGTAGTATTCTTGGGATGAAATGGGAGGTATTTCTAAGAGAAGTGGTATTTCTGGGAGAAAATGTCTTGTTTTGGGAGAAAATGTCCTATTTTGGGGGGCAGAAGCTGGTATTTCTGTGACAAAATGCCATCTGGAACGGAGTAAGTGTGATCTTGAGGTGCGTAACGCAGCATTTTTGGTAGAAAATGGGAGCTATTTCTTAGAGTAGTGGTATTTTTGGGAGAAAATGAGCTCTCTTGGGGAGTGTAATTTGATAAAAAAATGGTGTAAGTGTGATTAAAAGCCACATTTCTGGGAGAAACTGTCCTCTTGAGGAGTGTAATGTTGTATATATGGGAGGAAATGGGAAATATTCCGAAGAGTCGTGTTATTTCTGGGAGAAAATGTCTGATGTGGGGGGGAGAATGTCATGTATATGTGAGAAAGCTGGTTTTTTTGGGAGAAAATGCCAGGGAAGAAAATTTGTGTGAGAAAAAGATGCTTGAGAAAATGGAAAAATGAGAGAAAAACCCATCTCTTTTGGGATCAAAGTGGTATTTCTGGGAGAAAATGCCCCAAATCTGGGAGTAAGTGTCATCATGAGGCGGGTTTTGGGAGTCGATTTGGGAGGTAAGAGAAGGGAGGTATTTCTGGAGAAAATAGTTGGAAGAGGTTTTTCCCAAGGGAGCAAAGTGTATTTCTTTGGGAGCAAATGTCGTCTTTGGGGAAGAAAAATGTCCTCTTGAGGTCTTTCTTCCCGAAAATGTCATCCAATTGGAAGAAAACTGGTCTTTCTTCCCGAAAATGTCATCCAATTGAGAGAAAATCTCCTCTGTTGGGGAGAAAAGTGGTCTTTCTGGGAGAAAATGTCTTGTTTTGGAGAGAAAATGTCCTATTTTGGGGGCAGAACCTGGTATTTCTGGGATCAAATGCCATCTTGATGGGAGTACGTCTGATATTGAGGCGTGTAAGTTAGTATTTTTTTTGTAGAAATTGTGAGGTATTTGTAAGGAAACTGGTATTTCTGGGACATAATAGCATTCTGTTTTGAAAATGTTGTCTATTTGCGAGGTGTCTGGTATTTGGGGAAAAAATGCTGTATTTGTATAAGTAAGACTGCACTGGGTAAGGGACCTAAAGGAAAAAGGCCGACCAAAATGCTCTTGTTAGGGCTTTTTTGAAGCCAGGAAAAGCTCTATGCCAGTGCTGGTGCTGGCAGCAGCTGGCAGCTGGTGGGAGGACTGCTGAGGCAGCAGGTTGGAGTCAGCACTGCTCCCTCTTATCTGTGAGATTAAGCTTGAGCCTTTTCTGCGAGGCTAAAAGCAGCCCAGCTAAGGTGCCTGGTGAGAAGAGGTGAGAAGAGGGGAGCAAAGGGTGCTACTGCCCACCGAGAACAGGGAGGGCAGTCAGAGTGTGAGCGCAGCCCACACTGCCCATGGCTGCAGCAGTAGGTGTGGGAGGTGGGTCTTGTGGCAGGACACGTCAGTGTTCTTGAAGGGACTTGGGATTATTCCGAAGGCTAGTAGGGGAATCCCCTGGGCTTCCCTCTTCGAGAGTAAAGGGGTCCAAGACGGCTGGTGGCTCTTCAGGAAGGAAGTCTTCAAGGCGCAGGAGCTGGCTGTCCCCCTGAGCAGCAAAATGAGCCGGCGGGGAGGGAAGAAGACCGGCGGGGATGGATGAACAGGGAGCGATTCTTGAGGCTCCGGGAGAAGAAGAGAATCTACGTCCAGTGGAAGAAGGGACGGGTGACTCCGAAAGAGAAGTTGCTGGGATGTGTGGAGGGAAAATCCGAAAGGCCCAGCTTGAACTCAGCCTGGCCGCTGGGCTTAAAAGGAACAAGGAGCCCTTTTACAAAGACATCAACGGTATGAACCCCCCCTGGAGCGGGTTCAAAGAAGGGTGCCAAAACTGGTGAGGGGTCTGGAGCACAGACCTTACGAGGAGCGGCTGAAGGAGCTGGCATTGTTCAGTCTGGACAAGAGGAGGCTCAGAAACACCTTCTTGTTCTCTCTAACTCCCTGAAGGGAGGTTGTAGTGAGCTGGGCTTCGGCCTCTTCCCTCGTGTCACGAGTGCCGAAAAAATGACGTCATATCCCCGAAATAGCAGTGCTCTCCCAAATGCATGATATTTGCTTCCAGAAAGATCACTTCTCAATCCAAAATATGACCATTTGTTCCAAAAAGACGATGTTTTCTCCCCGAAATACAAGCATTCTCCAAAATAGATGACATTTTCTCCCAGAAATGCCAGCTTTGTCAAAGATGCATGAACTTTTCTTCCAAATACATGATATTTTCTCCCGGAAATGTCAGTTTCCTTTTTCTCCAAAAAATACAACACTCCAATACCAAATATCTCATGTTCAGCCAAAATCGATCAAACGATTTTCTGACAGAAAAAAACAGCTTTCTTCCAAAAATATGACATTGTCTCCACAAAATACCACCATTCTCCCACAGAGATGGCATTTCATGCCACAAGTACTACTTCACACTCCACACCATGATACTTTCCATCAAGAATATGGCATTGGACCACAGAAAGACCAGCATTCTGCCTAAGAGATGACATTTTCTACCAGAACCGGTGTTTCTGGGAGAAAATGCCAGGTTTTATGGAGAACAGATGCTCATCAGGAGGGGAAAAGGCCATCTCTGTTTTGGGATCAAGTTCTGGGAGGGAAAAAATGGAGGTATTTCTGGAGAGTAGTGTCGGTATTTTGGGAGAAATGTCGTCTTTGAGAAGAAAAACTTCTGTCCTCCTGGAGAGTCATTCTGTCCTCAATACCACTTACCACTTCTTTCTCAAAGAATCTTGTCGATTGCAAGTTTTTCAGCTTCGGCCCCCAAAATAGGACACTTTCTCTCCAAAACAAGACATTTTCTCCCAGAAATACCAGGACTCTTCAAAATACCTCATGTTTCATCTCAAGCATACTACTTTACACTCCTCCAGATCACACTTACTGCCAGAAAAATGCCCTTTTCTCCCAGATAGACCAGGTTTCTCCCAAATACACGACATTTTCTCCCTCACAGACCGGGTTTCTCCTGAAAATGGCATACATTCCCCCAGAAATTCCTGCTTTTTCGTCAAATTACGGTCTTCTTCAAAAAATACCACCTTTCTCACAAACACCTGTCATTTTCCAACCAAGGATGCTACTATCTCCCCAAAACAGCACTTTGCTGAGAAATACCTGACATTTGCTCTCCAAAATACTACTTGACACTCCTCCAGAGGACATTTTCTCCCCTACTTACCATGTTTTCTCCCCAGGAGACCACTTGGCACACCAAAAAGACCACCGTTGCTCTCCGATACAAGACATTCTTTCCCACCCTTTCCCACTTTTCTCCCTCAACTATCTCATTTGCTCCCAGAAATACCACTTTTCCCTTGGAAATTTCACCTTCTCTTCCAAAAAGAGGATATTTGCTCCCAGAAATACCCCTTGTCTTACAACTGCCACATGTTTTCTCCCAGAAATACTCCATGACCATACCAAATGGGACACTTGCAACCAAGAAGAGGACTTTCTCCCAGAAATACAACTTCTCTTAGAAATACCTCACATTTCATCCCAAGAGTACTACTGGACGCTGCTCAAGATTACACTTACTCCCATCAAGATGGCATTTGATCACAGAAATACCAACTTCTGCCCCCAAAATAGGACATTTTCTCTCCAAAACAAGACATTTTCTCCCAGAAATACTTCTTCAAAATTTCTCACGCTTCATCTCAAGAATAGTACTTTGCTCTCCTCCAGATCACGCTTACTCCCATCAAACCTGCCTTTCCTCTCAGATAGACCAGTTTCCTCCCATTTATATGGCATTTCTTCCACAAAGACCAGTGTTCTCCCAGAAAGGGGACATATTCCCCCAGAAATTCCTGCTTATTTTTTAAAATAGAGCATTTTTTTCCTAAATACCACCTTTCTCACAACCACATGTCATTTTCCAACCAAGTATGCTAGTATCACTCTCAAAGAGCATTTTTCTGAGAAACACCTTACTCTTTCCGTTAAATATACTCCCCTGAAAATGTGGCATTTTCTCTCAGAAATATCGCATTGCAATTGGAAATATGATTTCTTTTTCAGGAATATGAGATTTTCTCCCAGTAATGGAATGTTTCATACAAATCCTTCAAGTTTTCTCTAGATAAGCTGTTTTATTTTTCCAAGGAAAGCAAAAAATAGTGACATTTTCCCTCAGATATAGCATTTTTAGCTGAAATATTTGTCATTTTTCCCACAGAGAATATATTATCCACCTAGGTATGGCGTTTTCTTTGAGAAATTCCACGTTTTTTAGAAATTTATGATCCTTTCCTTTCAAAAGAATTCAGACAATTGTTATTTCCAGTGAAGAACTTCATATTTAAGGGAGAACAGTGATATTTCTTTGGAAAATTTCTTTTTTTTTTTGGAGAATGCTGGTATTTCTGTTGTGAAATTTCGTTTTTGTGGAGTGAATAGGTTTTTTCTTGGTGAAAAGCTCCAATTCGTTGAATGAGACTGGTATTTCTGTATGATAATGCGATATTTCTGATTAATTTGGTATTTCTCATGGTAAGGTCGTATTCCTTACGAATATGAACTGTCAGTCGAAAGAAAGATATATGCACTTCATACGCAGCTCAGCATGGAGGATTCTGCCTGGACACAAGGGGACTATGTACCAGTTTCCAGAAACTCAAACCGCGAGTGCCTCTTTCTGCCTTCAGCAGCAATCTCGTTTTTCTCGGGTGCCGACAATGTGCGAGTTCAGCCTACTGCATTGCCTGCAAGGAGGGGCTTTTTTCTCCACAGTACAGAAAGAATGGCACTCGACTTTCTGTAACGTTCTGTAACTTTCTGTAACGTTCGCCCTGAGAGCACAACGTGTGTCTCTCCTCGAACTTCTAGCTGCCTTATTAGAGGGGGTTTTCCCTTCTACTCTTCTTGTCACAAAATGCTGAAATGTAGTAGCAATGGAGAACTACACGAAAAATAGGAATAAAGGGAAAGACAGAACAATGAGAGACAAGCGCAGTGCATTCTGCAAGTACACAAGAAGTCAGAACCGCTCTTTGGCGATGTGCGCAGAACAAGCGGCTTGTCGGAGAAAAGCATCCGGCTGAAGTCGCCCGTTCTCGGCATCCGAGAGAAACGATACCGCTGCTGAAGCCTGAAAGCGGCATTTGGGGAGAACCATGATTTCTCGGCCAGCAACTGCAAACTCTGTAGCGGTTCACCGCGTGTGCCGTTTTCCAGCAGTGAGAGCGAAATAGCGGAATTCCTAGTTGAGAACGTGCAAATTCAGCATACTGCATTGCCTACGAACAGGGGTTTTTTTATCTGCAGGACTAATCACTGCTCTCGACTTTCTGCAACATCCTCCTTGAAAGGACCGTGTGTGTCGAACCTCGAACTTCTAGCTGCCTTATTAGAGCGGGTTTTCCCTTCTACACTTCCTGTCACATAATCATGAAGTGTAGCATCGAAGAACCTCACAAAAACGATATGTGGCTAGAAATAAAGGGAAAGACAGAACAGTGAGAGACAAGCGTAGTGCATTCTGCATGGACACAACGAGAAGTCAGAACCGCTCCATTGCGATGTGCGCAGAAGAAGCCGCTCGTCGGAGAAAAGCATCCGGCCGAAGTAGCTCTTTCTTGGCATCCGAGAGAAACGAGACCGCTGCTGAAGGCTGAAAGCGGCATTCCAGGAGAACCGCGATTTATCGGGCAGCAACTGCAAACGCTCCGTAGTGGTTAACAGCGAGTGGCGCTGTCCACCCACGAGAGCGAAGTAGTGGAATTCCGATGCCGAGAACGTGCGAATTCAGCATCCTGCATTGCCTGAAAACAGGGTTTTTTTTCTCCGCAGGAAAAAAAGCTCCACAGCTCTCCACTTTCTGTAACGTCCACCCTGAATACACAACTTGTGTCGCTCCGTGAGAGCACCACATCTGTAGGTCCCCGAATATTCAGTTGCCTTATTAGAAAGAGCATTCCATTTTTCTCTTTTTCATCCCAGAATGCAAGAAGTGTCTTAGTAGAGAGGCTTTGCTCATATGTACATTTCGTCACAGGCTTCAGAAATGCAGGAACGGAGAATGAGGAACGGAAAAATAAGAAGTATACTAAAGCAAACCTGTATTTCTGGTAGAAACTGACATGGTTTTTCATGGAGAATATCTCCTTCTCTGGGGAGGAAATGTCCTATTTGGTATTAAAAAGCAGTTCTTGTGGTAGATAATGTCATGTATTTGGGAGAAATAGGACACTTCTAGTGGAAAATGACATAGATTTGGCGAAAGGCTGTATTTACGGCTATAACGATATTTGACTGGAGAAATCTGGTATTTCTGGGAGATAATGTCCCAACTTTGGTCGAAGATGCCGTTCTTTGAGGGAAAAACATGCACTTCTGAGAGAAAATCTCCTAGTTTTGGGAGAAAGTGACATCTCGAGGATTGTAATAATGAACTTCTTGGAGAAAGTATGAGGTACTTTTAAGAAAACCTGTATTTCCAAGAAGCAAAGCTAATATTTCAGAAAGGAAAGGTCATACATGTAAGAGACAACAGGTATTTCTGGCAGAAAATGACACAAATTTGGGAGAAAAAAACGAATTTCTGTCATTATATGTCTTATACATGGGACCAAAAGGCTATTTGTGTCATAAAAAGCCGTATGACTGGGCATAAGAAAGTGCCATATTGCCTAAGTTAGAGGAAATGTGAAGTATTTCAAATGAAAGCTTGTATTTCCGGGGGAAAATGTCACCGATTATAGGGAATGCTGGTATGGCTGGAAGGAAATCTCTTTTTGGAGGAAACTGTGATATGAATAATAGAAAAGTAATATTTCTGGTTGAAATTGTCCTCTCTTATGGGAGAAGGCTGGTATTTCTGGGCAAAAATAGTGTATTTCTGGAGGGAAATGTGGTCTTTCGGGTTGCACTGTGGTATTTCTGGGAGAAAATGCAATCGACATGAGAGAAAAGTGGTACTTTGGGGAGAATCTCTCCTATGTTTGGCTGAAAATGTCACCTGGAACAGTTGAAAGTAGTATTTTTTGGAGAAAATGTCAGTTCTGATGAAGAGAAGTGCTATTTCTGGGAGACTCTACCATCTTTGGTTGGAAAAGGTCCCATCTTGCAGAGAATGCTAGTATTTGTGGGAGAGAAGAGCATCTAGTTTTGAAAAAGCAGGGAGTAGTGAGAGGAAAGGTCCTAGTGTTTGGGGTGAAAACAACATCTGGAGGGGATGAGCATGGTGTTTCTGGCAGAAAAGTTGCTGTATTTCTGGGAGAAAAGTGGTCTTTCTGGGAGAAAATGTCATCTCTTAGGCAGAAAGCTGGTCTTTCTGTGGTCCAATGCCATATTCTTGATGGAAAGTATCATGGTGTGGAGTGTGAAGTAGTACTTGTGGCATGAAATGCCATCTCTGTGGGAGAATGGTGGTATTTTGTGGAGATAATGTCATATTTTTGGAAGAAAGCTGTTTTTTCTGTCAGAAAATGTGATCGTTTTGGCTGAACATGACATATTTGGTATTGGAGTGTTGTATTTTTTGGAGAAAAAGGAAACTGACATTTCCGGGAGAAAATATCATGTGTTTGGAAGAAAAGTTCATGCATCTTTGACAAAGCTGGCATTTCTGGGAGAAAATGTCATCTATTTTGGAGAATGCTTGTATTTCGGGGAGAAAACATCGTATTGTTGGAACAAATGGCCATATTTTGGATTGAGAAGTGATCTTTCTGGAAGAAAATATCATGCATTTGGGAGAGCACTGCTATCTCGGGGATATGACGTCATTTTTTCGGCACTAGTGACACGAGGGAAGAGGCCGAAGCCCAGCTCACTACAACCTCCCTTCAGGGAGTTAGAGAGAACAAGAAGGTGTTTCTGAGCCTCCTCTTGTCCAGACTGAACAATCCCAGCTCCTTCAGCCGCTCCTCGTCAGGTCTGTGCTCCAGACCCCTCACCAGTTTTGGCACCCTTCTTTGAACCCGCTCCAGGGGGGGTTCATACCGTTGATGTCTTTGTAAAAGGGCTCCTTGTTCCTTTTAAGCCCAGCGGCCAGGCTGAGTTCAAGCTGGGCCTTTCGGATTTTCCCTCCACACATCCCAGCAACTTCTCTTTCGGAGTCACCCGTCCCTTCTTCCACTGGACGTAGATTCTCTTCTTCTCACGGAGCCTCAAGAATCGCTCCCTGTTCATCCATCCCCGCCGGTCTTCTTCCCTCCCCGCCGGCTCATTTTGCTGCTCAGGGGGACAGCCAGCTCCTGCGCCTTGAAGACTTCCTTCCCGAAGAGCCACCAGCCGTCTTGGACCCCTTTACTCTCGAAGAGGGAAGCCCAGGGGATTCCCCTACTAGCCTTCGGAATAATCCCAAGTCCCTTCAAGAACACTGACGTGTCCTGCCACAAGACCCACCTCCCACACCTACTGCTGCAGCCATGGGCAGCGTGGGCTGCGCTCACACTCTGACTGCCCTCCCTGTTATCGGCGGGCAGTAGCACCCTTTGCTCGTCTCTTCTCACCTCTTCTCACCAGGCACCTTAGCTGGGCTGCTTTTAGCCTCGCAGAAAAGGCTCAAGCTTAATCTCACAGATAAGAGGGAGCAGTGCTGACTCCAACCTGCTGCCTCAGCAGTCCTCCCACCAGCTGCCAGCTGCTGCCAGCACCAGCCCTGGCATGGAGCTTTTCCTGGCTTCAAAAAAGCCCTAACAAGAGCAATTTGGTCGGCCTTTTTCCTTTAGGTCCCTTACCCAGTGCGGTCATACTTATACTTACGTCCTTGGTGAGAAGCTCCAATTCACTGAATGAGACTGGTATTTCTCCATGACAATGTCATATTTCTGAGAATTTGGTTTTTGGGATTGTAAGGTGGTATTCCTTACGAATGCCAACTGTCAGTGGAAAGAAAGATATATGCACTTCCTAAGTAGCATGGAGTGGAGGATTCTGCCTGTATACATTGCGACCATGTAGCAGTTTCCAGCAACTCAAACTCTCCGCAGAGATCCACTAGAAGTGCCGCTTTCTGCCTTCAGCAGCAATTTGCCGGTAATGCGCGACATCAGGCTTCCGCACTGCCTGCAAGCAGGGGCTTTTTTCTTCGCAGTACAGAAAGAACGGCATCCGACTTTCTATAACGTGCTCCCTGAGAACACAGCGTGTGTCGCTCCTCGAACTCCTAGCTGCCTTACTAGTGGGGCTTTTCACTTCTTTTCGTCACAGAATGCTGAAGTGTAGCACCGGACAAACACTCAAAAACGAAATGTCGCTGGAATAAAGGGATAAGAATGAGAGAGAAGCGTAGTGCAGAAGGCATGGACACAAGGAGAAGTCAGAAGCGCTCCATTGCGATGTGCGCAGAAGAAGCCGCTCGTCGGAGAAAAGCATCCGGCTGAAGTCGCTCTTTCCCGGCATGCGAGAGAAACGAGACCGCTGCTGAAGGCTGAAAGCGGCATTCGGGGAGAACCGCGATTTGCCGGCCAGCAACTGCAAAAACTCCGGAGCGCGTTCAGCTCGAGTGCCGCTTTCGACCCACGAGAGCGAAGTAGCGGTTTTCCTATGCCGAGAACGTGCGAATTCAGCATACTGCATTGCCTGAAAACAGGGGTTTTTTTCTCCGCAGGAAAGAATCCACAACTCTCGACTTCCTGTAACGTGCTCCCTGAAAGCACAACGTGTGTCGCACCTCGAACTTCTAGCTGCCTTATTAGAGGGGCTTTTCTCTTCCACTCATTTCGTCACAGAATGCTGAAGTGTAGCATCGGACAAACACTCAACAACGAAATGTCGCTAGGAATAAAGGGATAGGAATGACAGAGAAGCGTAGTGCAGAATGCAAGGACCCATGGAGAAGTCAGAAGCGCTCCATTGCGATGTGCGCAGAAGAAGCCGCTCGTAAGAGAAAAGCATCCGGCTGAAGTCGCTCTTTCCCGGCATGCGAGAGAAACGAGATCGCTGCTGAAGGCTGAAAGCGGCATTCGGGGAGAACCGCGATTGACCGGCCAGCAACTGCAAACTCTCCGGAGCGGTACACCGCGAGTGCCGCTTTCGACCCACGAGAGCGAAGTAGCGGTATTCCTATGCCGAGAACGTGCGAATTCAGCATACTGCATTGCCTGAAAACAGGGGTTTTTTTCTCCGCAGGAAAGAATCCACAACTCTCGACTTCCTGTAACGACCTCTCTGAAAGCACAACGTGTGTCGCACCTCGAACTTCTAGCTGCCTTATTAGAGGGGCTTTTCTCTTCCACTCATTTCGTCACAGAATGCTGAAGTGTAGCATCGGACAAACACTCAACAACGAAATGTCGCTAGGAATAAAGGGATATGAATGACAGAGAAGCGTAGTGCAGAATGCAAGGACCCATGGAGAAGTCTGAAGCGCTCCATTGCGATGTGCGCAGAAGAAGCCGCTCGTAAGAGAAAAGCATCCGGCTGAAGTCGCTCTTTCCCGGCATCCGAGAGAAACGAGACCGCTGCTGAAGGCTGAAAGCGGCATTCGGGGAGAACCGCGATTGACCGGCAAGCAACTGCAAACTCTCCGGAGCGGTACAGCGCGAGTGCCGCTTTCGACCCACGAGAGCGAAGTAGCGGTATTCCTATGCCGAGAACGTGCGAATTCAGCATACTGCATTGCCTGAAAACAGGGGTTTTTTTCTCCGCAGGAAACAATCCACAACTCTCGACTTCCTGTAACGTGCTCCCTGAAAGCACAACGTGCGTCGCTCCTCGAACTCCTAGCTGCCTTATTAGTGGCGCTTTTCTCTTCCACTCTATTCGTCACAGAATGCTGAAATGTAGCATCGGACAAACACTCAACAACGAAGTGTCGCTAGGAATAAAGGGATAAGAATGACAGAGAAGCGTAGTGCAGAAGGCATGGACACAAGGAGAAGTCAGAAGCGCTCCATTGCGATGTGCGCAGAAGAAGCCGCTCGTCGGAGAAAAGCATCCGGCTGAAGTCGCTCTTTCCCGGCATCCGAGAGAAACGAGACCGCTGCTGAAGGCTGAAAGCGGCATTCGGGGAGAACCGCGATTGACCGGCCAGCAACTGCAAACTCTCCGGAGCGGTTCAGCGCGAGTGCCGCTTTCGACCCACGAGAGCGAAGTAGCGGTTTTCCTATGCCGAGAACGTGCGAATTCAGCATACTGCATTGCCTGAAAACAGGGGGTTTTTTCTCCGCAGGAAAGAATCCACAACTCTCGACTTCCTGTAACGTGCTCCCTGAAAGCACAACGTGTGTCGCTCCTCGAACTCCTAGCTGCCTTATTAGTGGCGCTTTTCTCTTCCACTCTATTCGTCACAGAATGCTGAAGTGTAGCATCGGACAAACACTCAACAACGACTTTTCGCTGGAATAAAGGGATAAGAATGAGAGAGAAGCGTAGTGCAGAAGGCATGGACACAAGGAGAAGTCAGAAGCGCTCCATTGCGATGTGCGCAGAAGAAGCCGCTGGTCGGAGAAAAGCATCCGGCTGAAGTCGCTCTTTCCCGGCATCCGAGAGAAACGAGACCGCTGCTGAAGGCTGAAAGCGGCATTCGGGGAGAACCGCGATTTACCGGCCAGCAACTGCAAACTCTCCGGAGCGGTTCAGCGCGAGTGCCGCTTTCGACCCACGAGAGCGAAATAGCGGAATTGCGATGCCGAGAAGGTGCGAATTCAGCCGAATGCTTTTCCTCCGAACAGGGGGTTTTTTGTCCGCAGGCAAGAGTCGATCGCTCTCCACTTTCTATAACGTTCTCCGTGAGAGCACCACGTCTGCAGGTTCCCGAATATTCAGTTGCCTTATTAGGAAATGCTCTCCATTTTTCTCTTTTTCATCCCAGAATGCACGAAATGTCTTAGTAGAGAAGCTTTTCCTATCTATATACATTTTCGTCACAGGCTTCAGAACTGTGGAAACGGAGAACCACCAAAAACCAGGACGTATGTTTAAGAAAACCTTTTTCTGGTATTTCTGGTAGAAAATGTCATCTCTTTGGGAGAGTGATGGTTTTCCATGAATAAATGAAATCTCCTTTTGTGGGGAGAAAATGTCATGTATTTGGGGGAAATGGGACACTTCTAGTGGAAAATGTCATCGACTTTGCGAAAGGCTGTATTTCCGGGCGATCATGTCATTGGATTGGAGAAATGTGGTATTTCTGGGAGAGAATGTCCTAATTTGGGGAGAAGATGCCGTTCATGGAGGGAGAAGCATGCATTTCGGAGAGAAAATCTCCTAGTTTTGGGTGAAAGCGTCATCTTGAGGAACTAAGGAACTTCTTGGAGAAAGTATGAGGTATTTTCAAGAAAGCTGGTATTCCCTGGAAACAGTCTCATCTTTTGATTGAGGGAGGGAGAGATGATGTATTGGTGGCAAAGCGAATATTTCAGGAAGGAAACGTCCCACATTTAAGAGAGAACTGGTATTTCTGGCAGAAAATGTCACAAGCATGGGAGAAAAATGGTATCGCTGTCAGTATATGTCGTATATTTGGGACGAAAATGCAACTTGTGTTATAAAAAGCCTTATGATAGAGCATAAATAAGTGCCATATAGCGTAATGGGGAGGAAATGGGAATGCTGGTATGTCTGGAAGGAAATCTAATTTGGGAGGAAACTGTGATATGAAGTCTAGAAAAGTGTGATGGCAAGTATCATCCTGTGGATTGGCACAGTTGGAGAAGGACATGGTTGGGCTGGCCGTCAATCTTAGCCAATTGGACCCCAGCCCGAATTAAATCATTAAACATTTGTTTTCGGGAGACCCTTATGGGTCGCGATTGAGGAGCTCGAGTAGCCGGCATTTTGGTTTTAGTCACCGGCAAGACCTCGGCTTCTTCTAGTGTCCTAATGTTGCGCCTACTCCGCAGGCGTTCTGTTTCCCCTAGGTCAGCCACTAACTGCGCAGCCTGCTGGACAACTGCTTCTGAGGCCACTAGGGGATTTAATATAGAGACCAGAGTGCCATACAGATGGGAGGGGCCTTGTTGTAGAATTAGGTCTCTCATCCCCGCTGAGAATTTGACCAGATCAGGGCCATCAAAGGTATCTTCATAAATCGCTTCCCTTACACCTAGCTCACGGATGTGATTTTGAAGATCCTCCATGGAGGACCACATCCCTGTATGTAAGGGAATATCAGATTTATTGGGCCATACCATACGGCAGGCCGCCATTAACCATTCTATTATAGAATGGTTTTCATCACTATATTGATTACCTGCGTATAATCTCTGTCTAAGAGCAGGATGGATAGTCATTGTGGCCAATTTGGCTATTTCGGGGCCATTCACCAGAACACTTTCTGCCCCAGAATCCCATAGTCTTAATAACCAAGCCGGCACACTTTCTCTAGGTTTCTGCCGGAATTGTTGGACTAAGTCCATTAGTTCTGTTGCCGTGTATGGTCGGGCTGTTACATGTAAGTGTGTTTGAGCAGGAGGCCACTGATCAGGCGGCACCCCTGCCGGTCTGTCCTGTACCTTTTTCGTTTTTTGAGTTATAACAGGACGGACTTCTAGTGCATCCGTCAAAATTGGAGATTCAAGATCTGATTTAGATTGTTTATTTTCCTGATCAACACAGTCCGTTGATTCAGGAGCCTGGTCATTGTTTATTGAAATACTACGAACTTGACCTATTGGAAGATGTAGAATTGGTTTTTTTCCTGTTAATACGCCAAGTTCCTGTTCTAACTTTTCGATACGATTTTTTAGAAGTTCATTTTCATTCACTAAAGTATTATTCTTTATTTCGGCATTGTTTAAAGCGTTTAATAGCGGCCATGCCACTGTAGAAGCCGCTAATTGTCTTTCTCTAGTGACTAATATATCTTTGCCTAGTCCCTGAAAGTAATCCGCTAGGCGATATGGGGAAACATTTCCCACAACACGTAGGGGACCCCATTTTTCAATGATAGTTGCTAATTCATAATAAGGGGATCCCGCAAATCCTGGGATCTGCCCTGGAATTATTTTATCGAGGGGGGTAGTGTTCTCCCCCTTGAACCATTTACAGAAAGTCCAAAGAAAGGACATAGTGCAAATTTTAGTATGTTCGGCTTGCCTGCCTGGCTCGCCAAATGTATAATCAATGAAAATTATGTAAAGGAATATTTTATAATTTAATAATATTAAGATGTTATAATAATGAAATAAGCAAGATAGTTAGGCACAATGAGACAAAGAGAATAAATAGGAAGCTTACCCGTGTCGTGGGCTCGCTCAAGAAACTCCAGTGGAGTGGATCTTCCGAAGAGAGAGAGAGATCCTTCCCCACTGGTAGTCAGCTCTTAAATGGGTCTAGGAGAGGTGGAGCCAGGCTCCACCCCTTCCTGCAGCACAGGTGAATTGCTTTCACCTGTGCTCCCAGGGCTGACTCATTGCTTGCCTCAGGTGACTAATCAGGTTCAGGCCGTGACTCAGCAGTTCCCATACAGAGAGCAAATGTCAGGTATTTCTCAGCAAAGTGCTGTTTTGGGGAGATAGTAGCATGCTTGGTTGGAAAATGACAGGTGTTTGTGAGAAAGCTGGTATTTTGGGAAAAAGGCCGGGTTTTTGAAGAGTAAGCAGGAATTTCTGGGGGAATGTATGCCATCTTTGGGAGAAACCTGGTCTATGTGGGAGAAAAGGCCATCTTGATGGGAGTAAGTGTGATCTTGAGGAGCGTCAAGTAGTATTCTTGGGATGAAATGGGAGGTATTTCTAAGCGAATTGGTATTTCTGGGAGAAAATGTCTTGTTTTGGGAGAAAATGTCCTATTTTGGGGAGCAGAAGCTCGTATTTCTGTGACAAAATGCCATCTTGATGGGAGTAAGTGTGATCTTGAGGAGCGTAACGCTGCATTTTTCTTAGAAAATGGGAGCTATTTCTTGGAGTAGTGGTATTTCTGGGAGAAAATGAGCTCTATTGGGGATAAAAATGGTCCACCAGTGATAAAATGCCACATTTCTGGGAGAAACTGTCCTCTTGAGGAGTGTAATGTTGTATATTAGGGAGGAAATGGGAAATATTCCGAAGAGTCCTGGTATTTCTGGGAGATAATGCCCCAAATCTGGGAGTAAGTGTCATAAGGAGGCGTGTCATGGAGTCGATTTCGGAGGAAATTGAGGTATTTCTAGGTTTAGCGGTTTTTCTGGGAGGAAATGTCGTCTTTGGGAAAGAAAATGTCCTCTGGAGGGAAGGAAACAGGTCTTTCTTACGGAAACTGTCATCGAATTGGAATAAAATGTCCTCTCTTGAGTAGAAAAGTGGTCTTTCTGGGAGAAAGTGTCCTCTTCTTGGTTGCAAGTGTCCCATTTGGTCTTGTCTTGGAGGCTTTTTGGGAGAAAGCGTGTGGCAGTTGTAAGGGAAGGGGTATTTCTGTGAGAAAAAATATCCTCGTTTTGGAAGAGAAGGTGAAATTTCCAAGGGTAAACTGGAAATTCTGGGTGCAAATGAGATAGTTGAGGGAGAAAAGTGGGAAAGGGTGTGAAAGAATGTCTTGTATTGGAGAGCAACGGTGGTCTTTTTGGTGTGCCAAGTGGTCTCTTGGGGAGAAAACATGGTAAGTAGGGGAGAAAATGTCCTCTGGAGGAATGTCAAGTAGTATTTTGGAGAGCAAATGTCAGGTATTTCTCAGCAAAGTGCTGTTTTGGGGAGATAGTCGCATGCTTGGTTGGAAAATGACAGGTGTTTGTGAGAAAGCTGGTATTTTGGGAAAAATGCCGGGTTTTTAAGAATAAGCTGGTATTTCTGGGGAACTTATCTCATCTTTGGGAGGAAACGGGTGTTGGTGGGAGAAAATGTCGTGTATTTGGGAGAAACCTGGTCTCTCTGGGAGAAAAGGCCATTTTGATGGGAGTGAGTGTGATCCTGAGGAGCGTCAAGTAGTATTCTTGGGATGAAGTGGGAGGTATTTCTAAGAGAAGTGGTATTTCTGGGAGCAAATGTCTTGTTTTGGGAGAAAATGTACTACTTTTGGGGGCAGAAGCTGGTATTTCAGTGACAAAATGCCATCTTGATGGGAGTAAGTGTGATCTTGGGAGTGTAAAGCAGCATTTTTGGTAGAAAATGGGAGCTGTTTTTTGTAGTAGTGGTATTTCTGGGAGAAAATGAGCTCTCTTGGGGATAAAAATGGTGTATGTGTGATAAACTGCCACATTTCTGGGAGAAACTGTCCTCTTGAGGAGTGTAATGTTGTATATTAGGGAGGAAATAGGAAGTATTCAGAAGAGTCGTGGTATTTCTGGGAGAAAATGAGCTCTATTGGGGATAAAAATGGTGTGTGTGTGATAAAATGCCACATTTCTGGGAGAAACTGTCGTCTTGAGTATTGTAATTTTGTATATTCGGGAGGAAATGGGAAACATTACAATGAGTAATGGTATTTCTGGGAGAAAGTGTCTGATGCGGGGTGGAGAAGTTCATGTATGTGTGAGAAAGCAGGCGTTTCTGGGAGAAAATGCCAGGTATTTGTGAGAAAACAGATGCTTGAGAGGGGAAAGGCAATCTCTTTTGTATCAAAATGGTATTTCTGGGAGAAAGTGTCCTCTTCTTGGTTGCAAGTGTCCCATTTTGTCTTGTCATGGAGGCTTTTTGGGAGAAAGCGTGAGGCAGTTCTAGGAAAAGGGATATTTCTGGGAGAAAATATCCTCATTTTGGAAGAGAATGTGAAATTTCCCCAGGAAAAGTGGTATTTGTGGGAGCAAATGTCGTCTTTGGGGAAGAAAATGTCAGTTCTGATGAAGAGAAGTGCAATTTCTGGGAGACTCTACCATCTTTGGTTGGATAAGGTCCCATCTTGCAGAGAATGCTAGTATTTCTGGGAGAGAAGTGCATCTTGTTTTGAAAAAGCAGGGAGTAGTGAGAGGAAAGGTCCTAGTTTGGGGTGAAAACAACATCTGGAGGGGATGAGCATGGTGTTTCTGGCAGAAAAGTTGCTGTATTTCTGGGAGAGAAGTGATCTTTCTGGGAGAAAATGTCATCTCTTAGGCAGAAAGCTGGTCTTCCTGTGGTCCAATGCCATATTCTTGATGGAAAGTATCATCGTGTGGAGTGTGAATTAGTATTTGTGGGATGAAATGCCATCTCTTTGGGAGAATGGTGATATCTGTGGGGGAAAATATCATCTCTTTGGGAGAATAGTTGTATTTCTGAAATAAAATATCCTATTTTTTTTTTGAAAATACTTCTGTTTCTTCAGTATTGTCATGTAGTATTTTGTGGATGAACCGTGAAGTATATCTAAAAACAGATGTATTTCAGTTAGAAAACGTCATCTGTTTGGGGAGAAAGCTGGTTTTTGAGGGAGAAAATCCCCTTCTTTGGGGAGGAAATGTCCTCTTTTGGATGGCCAAGTAGGACTTTTGGGAGGAAATGGCATCTATCTGGGAGAAGGGTGGTATTTCTGGGAGGAAATGGCATAGGTCTGGAAGCAAGTGTCCTCTTTAGGATTGAAATGTGATAGTTGTGGTGAAGAATGTCATGTGTTTGGGCGAAAAGTAATCTTTCTGGGAGATAATGTCATTGGATTGTAGAAAGCTGGTATTTCTGGGAGCTAATGTCTTATTTATGGAAGAAAATGCCGTCCTTCGGGTGAAAAATGGGCATTTCTGGGAGAAAATGTCATCGAATGGGGAGAAAGCTAGTATTTCTGGGCAAGTATTTCGTATGCTTGGGAAAATGCAGGTATTTCTGGGAGAGAATGTCCTCTTTTTGGTAGAAATTTTCCTCTGTTTTGGAGAAAGGCTGTGTTTCTGGGAGAAAATCTCATGTGCTTGGGAAAAAGCTGGTATTTGTGGGAGAAAATGTCCTCTTTTTGCAGAAAATGTCATCTTGAGGATTGTAATGTCGTATTGTTTGGAGAAAGCATGAGGTACTTCTAAGAAAAGTGGTATTCCCAGGAGACATGATCATCGTTCTGGCGGAGTGGGGGTGAGGTGGTATATTTGTGAAAAAGCTGGTATTTCTGGAAGAAAACATCCTCTATTTACGAAACAACTGGGCTTTCTGGCGGAAAATGTCACAAATTTGGGAGATGAAATGGCCGTCTGATAGTTAGGAGTTTGAAGTAGTATAACTGGGAGGAAATGTGAAGTATTTCTAAGAAAGCTGGTATTTCTGGGAGAAAAGATGGTATTTCCGGGGGAAAATGTCCTCTCTTTGAGGGAATGCTGGTATGTCTGGAAGGAAATCTCTTTTTGGAGGAAACAGCAATAGGAAGGATAGAAAAGTGGTCTTTCTGGTGGAAAATGTCCTCTCTTTTGGGAGAAGGCTGGTATTTCTGGGCAAAAATAGTGTATTTCTGGAGGGAAATGTGGTCTTTCGGGTTGCACTGTGGTATTTCTTGGAGAAAATGCAATCGACGTGAGAGAAAAGTGGTACTTTGGGGAGAATGTATCGTATGTTTGGCTGAAAATGTCACCTGGAACAGTTGAAAGTAGTATTTTTTGGAGAAAATGTCAGTTCTGATGAAGAGAAGTGCTGTTTCTGGGAGACTCTGCCATCTTTGGTTGGAAAAGGTCCCATGTTGGAGAGAATGCTAGTATTTGTGGGAGAGAAGAGCATCTAGTTTTGAAAAAGCAGGGAGTAGTGAGAGGAAAGGTCCTAGTGTTTGGGGTGAAAACAACATCTGGAGGGGATGAGCATGGTGTTTCTGGCAGAAAAGTTGCTGTATTTCTGGGAGAAAAGTGGTCTTTCTGGGAGCAAATGTCATCTCTTAGGCAGAAAGCTGATCTTTCTGTGGTCCAATGCCATATTCTTGATGGAAAGTGTCATCGTGTGGAGTGTGAAGTAGTAGTTGTGGCAAGAAATGCCATCTCTGTGGGAGAATGGTGGTATTTTGTGGAGATAATGTCATATTTTTGGAAGAAAGGAGTTTTTTCTGTCAGAAAATGTGATCGTTTTGGCTGAACATGACATATTTGGTATTGGAGTGTTGTATTTTTTGGAGAAAAAGGAAACTGACATTTCCGGGAGAAAATATCATGTATTTGGAAGAAAAGTTCATGCATCTTTGACAAAGCTGGCATTTCTGGGAGAAAATGTCATCTATTTTGGAGAATGCTTGTATTTCGGGGAGAAAACATCGTATTGTTGGAACAAATGGCCATATTTTGGATAGAGAAGTGATCTTTCTGGAAGAAAATGTCATGCATTTGGGAGAGCACTGCTATCTCGGGGATATGACGTCATTTTTTCGGCACTAGTGACACGAGGGAAGAGGCCGAAGCCCAGCTCACTACAACCTCCCTTCAGGGAGTTAGAGAGAACAAGAAGGTGTTTCTGAGCCTCCTCTTGTCCAGACTGAACAATCCCAGCTCCTTCAGCCGCTCCTCGTAAGGTCTGTGCTCCAGACCCCTCACCAGTTTTGGCACCCTTCTTTGAACCCGCTCCAGGGGGGGTTCATACCGTTGATGTCTTTGTAAAAGGGCTCCTTGTTCCTTTTAAGCCCAGCGGCCAGGCTGAGTTCAAGCTGGGCCTTTCGGATTTTCCCTCCACACATCCCAGCAACTTCTCTTTCGGAGTCACCCGTCCCTTCTTCCACTGGACGTAGATTCTCTTCTTCTCACGGAGCCTCAAGAATCGCTCCCTGTTCATCCATCCCCGCCGGTCTTCTTCCCTCCCCGCCGGCTCATTTTGCTGCTCAGGGGGACAGCCAGCTCCTGCGCCTTTAAGACTTCCTTCCTGAAGAGCCACCAGCCGTCTTGGACCCCTTTACTCTCGAAGAGGGAAGCCCAGGGGATTCCCCTACTAGCCTTCGGAATAATCCCAAGTCCCTTCAAGAACACTGACGTGTCCTGCCACAAGACCCACCTCCCACACCTCCTGCTGCAGCCATGGGCAGTGTGGGCTGCGCTCACACTCTGACTGCCCTCCCTGTTATCGGTGGGCAGTAGCACCCTTTGCTCGCCTCTTCTCACCTCTTCTCACCAGGCACCTTAGCTGGGCTGCTTTTAGCCTCGCAGAAAAGGGTCAAGCTTAATCTCACAGATAAGAGGGAGCAGTGCTGACTCCAACCTGCTGCCTCAGCAGTCCTCCCACCAGCTGCCAGCTGCTGCCAGCACCAGCACTGGCATAGAGCTTCTCCTGGCTTCAAAAAAGCCCTAACAAGAGCAATTTGGTCGGCCTTTTTCCTTTAGGTCCCTTACCCAGTGCGGTCTTACTTATACAAATACAGCATTTTTTCCCCAAATACCAGACACCTCGCAAATAGACAACATTTTTCAAAACAGAACGCTATTATGTCCCAGAAATACCAGTTTCCTTACAAATACCTCACAATTTCTACCAAAAATGCTAATTTACACGCCTCAATATCAGACGTACTCCCATCCAGATGGCATTTGATCCCAGAAATACTAGGTTCTGCCCCCCAAATAGGGCATTTTCTCTCCAAAACAAGACATTTTCTCCCAGAAAGACAACATTTCTCCCCAAGAGAGGAGATTTTCTCCCAATTGGATGATATTTTCTGAAAGACAGACCTTTTTCTTCACTCAAGAGGACATTTTCATTTTGCTCCCAGAAATACCGCTTTTCCTTGGAAATTTCACATTCTCTTCCAAAAAGAGGATATTTTCTCCCAGAAATATCCCTTCTCTTACAACTGCCTCACGCTTTCTCCCAAAAAGCCTCCATGACAAGACCAAATGGGACACTTGCAACCAAGAAGAGGACACTTTCTCCCAGAAAGACCACTTTTCTCCCCAAGAGAGGAGATTTTCTCCCAATTGGATGTCATTTTGGGGAAGAAAAACCTGTTTTCTTCTCTCAGGAGGACATTTTCTTCCCCAGAGATGACATTTGCTCCCAGAAATACCGCTACTCTTACAAAAATCTCCATTTCCTCTCAAATCTACTCCACGACACGCCTCCTGATGACACTTACACCCAGATTTGGGGCATTTTCTCCCAGAAATACCACTTTGATCCCAAAGAGATGGCCTTTTCCCTCTCAAGCATCTGTTTTCACACAAATACCTGGCATTTTCTCCCAGAAACACCAGCTTTCTCACACATACATGACCTTCTCCCACCCACATCAGACATTTTCTCCCAGAAATACCACGACTCTTTGTAATATTTCCCATTTCCTCCCTTATATACAACATTACACTCCTCAAGAGGACAGTTTCTCCCAGAAATGGGGCTGGCATTTTATCACACATGCTCCATTTTTATCCCCAATAGAGCTCATTTGCTCCCAGAAATACCACTACTCCAAGAAATAGCTCCCATTTTCTAACAAAAATGCTGCTTTACCCTCCTCAAGATCACACTTACTCCCATCCAGATGGCATTTTGTCACTGAAATACCTGCTTCTGCCCCCCAAAATAGGACATTTTCTCCCAAAACAAGACATTTTCTCCCAGAAATACCACTTCTCACAGAAATACCTCCCATTTCATCCCAAGAATACTACTTGACGCTCCTCAAGATCACACTTACTCCCATCATAGGGGCCTTTTCTCACAGATAGACCAGGTTTCTCCCAAATACACGACATTATCTCCCACATACACCAGGTTTCTCCCAACGATAGCATACATTCCCCCAGAAATTCCTACTTTTTCTTCAAAATACAGTCTTTTTTCCCAAAATACCAGCTTTCTCACAAACACCTCTCATTTTCCAACCAAGGATGCTACTATCTCCCCAAAACAGCACTTTGCTGAGAAATACCTGACATTTGCTCTCCAAAATACTACTTGACATTCCTCCAGAGGACATTTTCTCCCCTATTTACCATGTTTTCTCCCCAAGAGACCACTTGGCACACCAAAAAGACCACCGTTGCTCTCCGATACAAGACATTCTTTCCCACCCTATCCCACTTTTCTCCCTCAACTATCTCATTTGCTCCCAGAAATACCACTTTTCCCTTGGAAATTTCACCTTCTCTTCCAAAACGAGGTTATTTATTCTCCCAGAAGTACCCCTTCTCTTACAACTGCCACACGCTTTCTCCCAAAAAGCCTCCATGACAAGACCAAATGGGACACTTGCAACCAAGAAGAGGACACTTTCTCCCAGAAAGACCACTTTTCTCCCCAAGAGAGGACATCTTCTGCAAATTGTCTGTCATTTTCTATAAGAAAGACCTGTTTTCTTCTCTCAGGAGGACATTTTCTTCCCCAAATGGGACTTTTGCTCCCAGAAATACCGCTACTCTTAGAAATATCTCCATTTCCTCTCAAATCTACTCCATGACACGCCTCCTGATGACACTTACTCCCAGATTTGGGGCCTTTTCTCCCAGATAGACCAGTTTTCTCCCAAATACTCAACATTTTCTCCCACATAGACCAGGTTTCTCCCAAAGATGGCATACATTCCCCCAGAAATTCCTGCTTTTTCTTCAAAAAACGGTCTTTTTCCCCAGAATACCAGCTTTCTCACAAACACCTGTCATTTTCCAACCAAGGATGCTACTATCTCCCCAAAACAGCACTTTGCTGAGAAATTCCTGACATTTGCTCTCCAAAATACTACTTGACACTCCTCCAGAGGACATTTTCTCCCCTATTTACCATGTTTTCTCCCCAAGAGACCACTTGGCACACCAAAAAGACCACCGTTGCTCTCCGATACAAGACATTCTTTCCCACCCTTTCCCACTTTTCTCCCTCAACTATCTCATTTGCTCCCAGAAATACCACTTTTCCTTGGGAAATTTCACCTTCTCTTCCAAAACGAGGATATTTATTCTCCCAGAAGTACCCCTTCCCTTATAACCGCTAGACGCTTTCTCCCAAAAAGCCTCCATGACAAGACCAAATGGGACACTTGCAACCAAGAAGAGGACACTTTCTCCCAGAAAGACCACTTTTCTCCCCAAGAGAGGACATTTTCTGCCAATTGGATGACATCTTCTGTAAGAAAGACCTGTTTTCTTCCCTCCAGAGGACACTTTCATCCCAAAGAGATGGCCTTTTCCCTCTCAAGCATCTCTTTTCTCACAAATACCTGGCATTTTCTCCCAGAAACACCAGCTTTCGCACACATACATGACCTTCTCCCACCCACATCAGATATATTCTCCAAGAAATGCCGCGACTCTTTGTAATATTTCCCATTTCCTCCCTTATATACAACATTACACTCCTCAAGAGGACAGTTTCTCCCAGAAATGTGGCTGGCAATTTATCACACATACACCATTTTTATCCCCAATAGAGCTCATTTGCTCCCAGAAATACCACTAGCTCCCATTTTCTAACAAAAAATGCTGCTTTACCCTCCTCAAGATCACATTGCTCCCTTCCAGATGGAATTTTGTCACTGAAATACCAGCTTCTGCCCCCCAAAATAGGACATTTTCTCCCAAAACAAGACATTTTCTCCCAGAAATACCACTTCTCTTAGAAATACCTCCCACTTCATCCCAAGAATACTACTTGATGCTCCTCAGGATCACACTTACTCCCATCAAAGGGGCCTTTTCTCCCACATAGACCAGGTTTCTCCCAAATACACGACATTTTCTCCCACATAGACCAGGTTTCTCCCAACGATGGCATACATTCCCCCAGAAATTCCTGCTTTTTCTTCAAAATACAGTCTTTTCCCCAAAATACCAGCTTTCTCACAAACACCTGTCATTTTCCAACCAAGCATGCTACTATCTCCCCAAAACAGCACTTTGCTGAGAAATACCTGACATTTGCTCTCCAAAATACTACTTGACACTCCTCCAGAGGACATTTTCTCCCCATCTTACCATGTTTTCTCCCCAAGAGACCACTTGGCACACCAACAAGACCCCAGTTGCTCTCCAATACAAGACATTCTTTCCCACCCTTTCCCGCATTTCTCCCTCAGTTATCTCATTTGCTC
>JARXNR010000246.1:0-54619 GCA_036346035.1 Crossoptilon crossoptilon | reverse complement strand
TTGCATTTTCAAAGACCAGCCTTCTCCCAAAAGAGAGGACATTTTCCACCAGAAAGACCACTTTTCTATCCTTCCTATTGCTGTTTCCTCCAAAAACAGATTTCCTTCCAGACATACCTGCATTCTCTAAAATAGAGGACATTTTCCCCTGGAAATACCATCTTTTCTCCCAGAAATACCAGCTTTCTTAGAAATACATCACATTTATTCCCAATTACACTACTTCACACTCCTAACAATCAGACGGCCGTTTCATCTCCGAAATGTTTTTCTGCCAGAAAGACCAGTTGTCTCTTAAATATATGAAGCTTTTTTTCATATACAATCCTCAAGATGACATTTCTCCCAAAGGGGGACATTTTCTCCCCAAACTACCAGAGAACTGGTAATTCTGGGAGAAACTGTCCTATTTCATGGAGGGAAACTGATATTTCTGCGAGAGAATGTCCTGTTTTGGGGGAGAAAACTGGTATTTCTGGGAGAAAATATTACATATTTTGGAGAAAGCTGGTATTTCTGGGAGTAAACATCATATATCTGAGAGAAACCTGGCATTACTGGCAGAAACTGCAATGTAATTGGGAGAAAACTGTTATTTCTGCATAAAAATGTCCTACGTTTGCGAGAACAGCAGTGTATCTGGGAGAAAATGCCATCAACTTGGGAGACAACTGGTATTTCTTAGAGGAAAAGTCATATTTCTGCGAGAAAATACCGTATTTCGGGGAGAAGAGTGGTATTTCTGGGAGAAAACATTACATATTTGGGAGAAAACTGGTATTCCTGCGAGAAAATGACATATATTTTGGAGTAAATGTGATATTTACTGTGGAAAAGCATTATTTCTGGGAAAATGCTGTCTACTTGAGGAGAACACTGGTATTTCTCAGAGAAAATATCCTCTATTTTGGTAGAAAACTGGTATTTCTGGGAGAGAATGTCTTATTTTTGGGGAGAAACCTGGTATTTCTGGGAGAAAAGGTCCTATATTTGGGAGAAAACTGGTATATCTGGCCGACAATGACATATTTCTGGGGAGAAAGCTCGTATTTCTGGGAGAAAATGTCCTAATATTGGGGCGAGAACTGGTATTTCTAGAAGAAAATGTCCAATGTAGTGGAGAAAACAGGTATTTGTGGGAGAAAATGTCCTGTTTTGAGGAGAATACTGGCATTTCTGGGAGAGACTGTCCTATTTTCATTGGGCAAACTGTTATTTGTGGGAGAAAATGTCTTATGTTTGGGGAAGAAAGCTGGCAATTCTGGGGAAAATGTCCTATTTTTGGGGATAAAACTGGGATATCTGGGATAAATTGTTCTAATATTGGGGGAGAAAGCCGGTATTAGTGGGAGTAAATGTCCTATTTTGGTGGAGAAAACAGGTATTTCTGAGAGAAACTGCCCCACTTTGAGGCAGAAAACTGGAATTTTTGGGAGTATATTTTATATATTTGGGAGAAAACTGGCATTTCTGGAAGAAAACGTCCAATTTGGGGGGAAATAGCTGGTATTTCTGGAAAAAAAATATCCTATATTTGGGAGAAAACTGGTATATCTGGCCTACAATGACATATTTTGGGGGAGAAAGGTGGTATTTCTGGGAGAAAATGTCCTATTTTGGGGGATAAAACAGGTATTTGTGGGAGAAACTGCCCGATTTCGAGGCAGAAAACTGGTATTTGTGGGAGAAAATGTCCTGTTTTGAGGAGAATACTGGCATTTCTGGGAGAGACTGTCCTATTTTCATGGAGGTAACTGGTATTGTGGGAGAAAATGTCCCATTTTGGGGTAGAAAACTGTTATGCTACAAAAAAGAATGTCAAATATGAAGAGAAAACTGATATTTTTGGGAGAAAATGTCCAGAATCTGGGAGAGAAGAGGTATTTCTGGGAGAAACTGTCCTATTTCACGGAGGGAAACTGGTTTTTCCATGAGAGAATGTCCTATTTTGGGGGAGAAAACTGGTATTTGTGGGAGAAACTGTCCTTTTTCATGGAGGAAACTGGTGTTTGTGGGAGAAAATGTCCTACTTCAGGGGAGAAAACTGGTATTTGTGGGTGAAACTTCCCTATTTTGGTGGAGAAAACTGGTATTTCTGGGGAAAATGTTCCATTTTTGGGGATAAAACTGGTATTTCTGGGAGAGACTGTCCTAACACGGGGGTGGGGAACTGGTATTTGTAGAAGAAAATGTCCTATTTTGGTGGAGAAAACAGGTATTTCTTGGGAAAGTGTCCTATTTCAGGGGATAAAACTGGTATTTCTGGGAGAATATTGTATATATTTGGGAGAAAACTGGCATTTCTGGGAGAAAATATCCAATCTGGGGGAAGAAAGCTGGTATTTGTGGGAGAAAATGTCCTATTTCAGGGGGGAAACCTGGTATTTGTGGGAGAAAATGACCTACTTCAGGGGAGAAAACAGGCATTTCCCGGAGAAGATGTCCTATTTTTGAGTTGAAATCGGGTACTCCTTGAAGAAAATATAATCTTTTTGGGGTGGAAAAGTGGTATTTCTGGTAGAAAATGCCCTACGTTTGGGAAACAATCTTGCATTTCTGGGAGAAAATGTCGTGATTTGGGGAGAAATCTGGTATTTGTGGGAGAAAAATATCCTATATTTGGGAGAAAACTGGTATATCTGGCCGACAATGACACATTTCTGGGGAGAAAGCTGGTATTTCTGGGAGAACCTGTCCTGATATTGGGGTAAAAATTGGTATTTCTAGAAGAAAATGTCCAATGTAGTGGAGAAAACTGGTACTTGTGGGTGAAACTTGCCTATTTAGAGGCAGAAAACTGGTATTTCTGGGGAAAATGTCCCATTTTTGGGGATAAAACTGGTATATCTGGGAGAGACTGTCCTAACACTGGGGGGGGAACTGGCATTTTGGTGGAGAAAATGTCCTATTTTGGTAGAGAAAACAGGTATTTCTGGGAGAAACTGCCCTCCTTTGAGGCGGAAAACTGGTATTTCTGGGAGAATATGTTATATATTTGGGAGAAAACTGGCATTTCTGGGAGAAAATATCCAATCTGCGGGGAGAAAGCTGGTATTTGTGGGAGAAATTGTCCTATTTCAGGGGGGAAACCTGGTATTTGTGGGAGAAAATGTCCTATTTTTGAGTTGAAATCGGGTACTCCTTGAAGAAAATATAATATTTTGGGGTAGAAAAGTGGTATTTTTGGTAGAAAATGCCCTACGTTTGGGAAACAATCTTGCATTTCTGGGAGAAAATATCGTGATTTGGGGAGAAAGCTGGTATTTGTGGGAGAAAATGTCCTATTTTGGGGATAAAACTGGTATATCTGGCCGACAATGACATATTTCAGGGGAGAAAGCTGATATTTCTGGGAGGAACTGTCCTAGTATTTGGGCGAGAACTGGTATTTCCAGAAGAAAATGTCCGATGTAGTGGAGAAAACTGGTACTTGTGGGTGAAACCTGCCTATTTTGAGGCAGAAAACTGGTATTTGTGGGAGAAAATGTCCTGTTTTGGGGAGAATACTGGCACTTCTGGGTGAGACTCTCCTAATATCGGGGGGGAAACTGGTATTTGTAGAAGAAAATGTCCTATTTTGGAAGAGAAAACAGGTATTTCTGGGAGAAACTGCCCTCCTTTGAGGTAGAAAACTGGTATTTGTGGGAGAATATGTTATATATTTGGGAGAAAACTGGCATTTCTGGAAGAAAACGTCCAATCTGGGGGGAGAAAACTGATATTTCTGGGAGAAAATGTCCTATATTTGGGAGAAAACTGGTATATCTGGCCGATAATGACACATTTCTGGGGAGAAAGCTGGTATCTCTGGGAGAAACTGTCCTAATATTGGGGCGAGAACTGGTATTTCTGGAAGAAAATGTCCTATATAGCGGAGAAAACTGGTATTTGTGGGTGGAACTTGCCTATTTTGAGGCAGAAAACTGGTATTTGTGGGAGAAAATGTCCTGTTTTGGGGAGAATACTGGCATTTCTGGGAGAGACTGTCCTAATATTGGGGGGGAAACTGGCATTTTGGTGGAGAAAATGTCCTATTTTGGTAGAGAAAACAGGTATTTCTGGGAGAATCTGCCCTACTTCGAGGCAGAAACCTGGTATTTGTGGGAGAAAATGTCCTATTTTGGAGATAAAACAGGTATTTGTGGGAGAAATTGTCCTATTTCAGGGGAGAAAACTGGTATTTCTGGGAGAAAAGGTCCCATATTTGGGAGAAAACTGGTATATCTGGCCGACAGTATTTCTGGGGAGAAAGCTGATATTTCTGGGAGAAACTGTCCTAATACTGGGGCGAGAACTGGTATTTCTGAGGAACCTGCCCCATTCTGGGGATAAAACTGGTATTTCTGGGAGAGACTGTCCTAACACTGGGGGGGAACTGGTATTTGTAGAAGAAAATGTCCTATTTTGAAGGAGAAAACAGGTATTTCTGGGAGAAACTGCCCTCCTTTGAGGCGGAAAACTGGTATTTCTGGGAGAATATTGTATATATTTGGGAGAAAACTGGCATTTCTGGGAGAAAATATCCAATCTGGGGGAAGAAAGCTGGTATTTGTGGGAGAAAATGTCCTATTTTGGAGTTGAAATTGGGTAATCCTTGAAGAAAATATAATATTTAGGGGGGAAAAGTGGTATTTCTGGTAGAAAATGTCCTACGTTTGGGAAACAATCTTGCATTTCTGGGAGAAAATGTCCTGATTTGGGGAGAAAGTTGGTATTTGTGGGAGAAAATGTCCTGTTTTGGGGGATAAAACAGGTATTTCTGGGAGAAATTGTTCTATTTCAGGGGAGAAAACAGGTATATCTAGCCAACAATGACATATTTCTGGGGAGAAAACTGGTATTTCTGTGAGAATATGTTATATATTTGGGAGAAAACAGGCATTTCTGGAAGAAAATGTCCTACTTTGGGGATAAAACAGGTATTTCTGGGAGAAAATGTCCTATTTCAGGGGACAAAACTGGTATTTCTGGGAGAAAAGTTCCCATATTTGAGTTGAAATCGGGTATTCCTTGAAGAAAATATAATATTTTGGGGGAGAAAATGGTATTTCTGGTAGAAAATGCCCTACGTTTTGGAAACAATCTTGCATTTCTGGGAGAAAATGCCCTGATTTGGGGAGAAAGCTGGTATTTCTGCGAGAAAAAGACTTATTTCTGGGGAGAAAGGTGGTATTTCTGGGAGAAAATGTCCTGTTTTGGGGGATAAAACAGGTATTTCTGGGAGAAGATGTCCTATTTTGGGGATAAAACAGGTATTTGAGGGAGAAAATGTCCAATTTCAGGGGAGAAAACTGGTATTTGTGGGAGAATAAGATATATATTTGGGAGAAAACTGGCATTTCTGGGAGAAAATATCCAATCTGGGGGGAGAAAGCTGGTATATCTGGCCGACAATGACATATTTCTGAGGAGAAAGCTGATATGTCTGGGAGAAACAGTCCTAATATTGGGGCGAGAACTGGTATGTCTGGGATAAAATGTCTAATTTAGTGGAGAAAACTGCAGAAACAGCACTTTTCTGAGAAATACCTGACATTTGCTCTCCAAAATACTACTTGACACTCCTCCAGAGGACATTTTCTCCTCTATTTACCATGTTTTCTCCCCAAGAGACCACTTGGCACACCAAAAAGACCACCGTTGCTCTCCAAGACAAGACATTCTTTCCCACCCTTTCCCACTTTTCTCCCACAACTGCGTCATTTGCTCCCAGAAAGACCACTTTTCTCCCCAAAAGAGGTGATTTTCTGCCAATTGGATGACATTTTCTGTAAGAAAGGCCTGTTTTCTTCCCTCCAGAGGACATTTTCTTCCCCAAAGACGACATTTGCTCCCACAAATACCGCTACTCTTAGAAATACCTCCATTTCCTGACAAATCTACTCCATGACACGCCTCTTCTAGGTAGCAAGTGTCCCATTTGGTATTGTCATGGAGGCTTTTTGGGAGAAAGCGTGTGGCAGTTGTAAGAGAAGGGGTACTTCTCGGAAGAAATATCCTCTTTTTGGAAGAGAAGGCGAAATTTCCAAGGGAAAAGTGGTAATTCTGGGAGCAAATGAGATAGTTGAGGGAGAAAAGTGGGAACCGGTGGGAAAGAATGTCTTGTATTGGAGAGCAACTGTGGTCTTTTTGGTGTGCCAAGTGTTGTCTTGGGGAGAAAACATGGTAAATAGGGAGAAAATGTCCTCTGGAGGAGTGTCAAGTAGTATTTTGGAGAGCAAATGTCAGGTATTTCTCAGCAAAGTGCTGTTTCGGGGAGGTAGTAGCATACTTGGTTGGAAAATGACAGGTGTTTGTGATAAAGCTGGTATTTTGGGAAAAGCAGCCGTATTTTGAAGAATAAGCTGGTATTTCTGGGGGAATATATGCCATCGTTGGGAGAAAACGGGTGTTGGTGGGAGAAAAAAATGTCGTGTATTTGGGAGAAACCTGGTGCATCTGGGAGAAAAGGCCATTTTGATGGCAGTAAGTGTGATCTTGAGGAGCGTCAATTAGTATTCTTGGGATGAAATGGGAGGTATTTCTAAGAGAAGAGGTTTTTCTGGGAGAAAATGTCTTGCTTTGGAGAGAAAATGTCCCATTTGGGGCGCAGAAGCTGGTATTTCAGTGACAAAATGCCATCTTGATGGAAGTAAGTGTAATCTTGAGGAGTGTAGTGTAGTATATTTGGTAGAAATTGTGAGGTATTTCTAAGGAAACTGGTATTTTTGCGAGAGAATAGCATTCTGTTTTGAAAAATGATGTCTATTTGCGAGGTTTCTGGTATTTGGGGAAAAAAATGCTGTATTTGTGTACGTGAGACCGCACTGGGTAAGGGACATAAAGGAAAAAGGCCGACCAAAATTCTCTTGGTGAAGCTTTTTTGAAGCCAGGAAAAGCACTGTGCCAGTGCTGGGGCTGGAAGCAGCTGGCAGCTTGTGGCAGCAGGTTGGAGTCAGCACTGCTCCGTCTTATCTGTGAGATTAACCTTGAGCCTTTTCTGCGAGGCTAAAAGCAGCCCAGCTAAGGTGCCTGGTGAGAAGAGGTGAGAAGAGGCGAGCAAAGGGTGTTACTGCCCACCGAGAACAGGGAGGGCAGTCAGAGTGTGAGCGCAGCCCACACTGCCCGTGGCTGCAGCAGTAGGTGTGGGAGGTGGGTCTTGTGGCAGGACACGTCAGTGTTCTTGAAGGGACTTGGGATTATTCCGAAGGCTAGTCGGGGAATCCCCTGGGTTTCCCTTTTAGAGAGTAAAGGGGCCCAAGATGGCTGGTGGCTCTTCGGGAAGGAAGTCTTCAAGGCGTAGGAGCTGGCTGTCCCCCTGAGCAGCAAGCTGAGCTGGCGGGGAGGGAAGAAGACCGGCGGGGATGGATGAACAGGGAGCGATTCTTGAGGCTCTGGGAGAAGAAGAGAATCTACGTCCAGTGGAAGAAGGGACGGGTGACTCCGAAAGAGAAGTTGCTGGGATGTGTGGAGGGAAAATCCGAAAGGCCCAGCTTGAACTCAGCCTGGCTGCTGGGCTTAAAAGGAACAAGGAGCCCTTTTAGAAATACATCAGTGGTATGAACCCTGGAGCGGGTTCAAAGAAGGGTGCCAAAACTGGTGAGGGGTCTGGAGCACAGACCTTACGAGGAGCGGCTGAAGGAGCTGGGATTGTTCAGTCTGGAGAAGAGGAGGCTCTCCCTCCCAAATGCATGATATTTTCCTCCAGAAAGATCACTTCTCAATGCGAAATATGACCATTTGTTCCAAAAATACGATGTTTTCTCCCCGAAATACAAGCATTCTCCAAAATAGATGACATTTTCTCCCAGAAATGCCAGCTTTATCAAAGATATATGAACTTTTCTTCCAAACACATAATATTTTCTCCCGGAAATATCAGTTTCCTTTTTCTCCAAAAAATACAACACTCCGATACCAAATATGTCATGTTCAGCCAAAACGATCACATTTTCTGACAGAAAAAACAGCTTTCTTCCAAAAATATGACATTATCTCAACAAAAGACCACCATTCTCCCACAGAGATGGCATTTCATGCCACAAGTACTACTTCACACTCCACACGATGATACTTTCCATCAAGAACACGGCATTGGACCACAGAAAGACCAGCTTTCTGCCTAAGAGATGACATTTTCTCCCAGAAATACCACTTTTCTCCCAGAAATACAGGAACCTTTCTGCCAGAAACACCATGCTCATCCCCTCCAGATGTTGTTTTCACCCCAAACACTAGGACCTTTCCTCTCACTACTCCCTGCTTTTTCAAAAATACATGCTCTTCTCTCCCAGAAATACTAGCATTCTCTCCAACATGGGACCTTTTCCAACAAAAGATGGCAGAGTCTCCCAGAAATAGCACTTTTCTTCAGAAGAACTGACATTTTCTCCAAAACATACTACTTTCAACTGTTCAGGTGACATTTCCAGCCAAACATAGGATAGATTCTCCCCCAAGTACCACTTTTCTCTCATGTCGATTGCATTTTCTCCCAGAAATACCACACTGCAACCCGAAAGACCACATTTCCCTCCAGAAATACACTATTTTTGCCCGGAAATACCAGCCTTCTCCCAAAAGAGAGGACATTTTCAACCAGAAAGACCACTTTTCTATCCTTCCTATTGCAGTTTCCTCCAAAAAGAGATTTCCTTCCAGACATACCAGCATTCCCTCAAAGAGAGGACATTTTCCCCCGCAAATACCGTCTTTTCTCCCAGCTCTCTTAGGAATACCTCACGTTTCCTCCCAATTCTACTACTTCACACTCCTAACTATCAGGCAGCCCTTTCATCTCCCAAAGGGGTGACATTTTCTGCCAGAAAGCCCAGTTGTCTCGTAAATAGAGGATGTTTTCTTCCAGAAATACCAGCTTTTTCACAAATATACCACCTCACCCCCACTCCCCCAGAACGATGATCCTGTCTCCTGGGAATACTGCTTTTCTTAGAAATACCTCATGCTTTCTCCGATCAATACGACATTACAATCCTCAAGATGACATTTTCTGCAAAAAGAGGACATTTTCTCCCAGAAATACCAGCTTTTTCCCGAGCACATGAGATTTTCTCCCAGAAACACCGCCTTTCTCCAAAACAGAGGACAATTTCTACCAAAAAGAGGATATTTTCTCTTAGAAAAAAAGCTATTTCTCCCAAATAGATGACATTTTCTCCCAGAAATTCTTGCTTTTACCCAAACAGATGATACTTATGCCCAGAAATACCACCTTTCTCCCCATTTGATGTCATTTTCTCTCAGAAATGCCCATTTTTCAGACAAAGGACGGCATTTGCTTCCAAAAAGAAAACATTAGCTCCCAGAAATGCCAGCTTTCTCCAATCCAATGACATTATCTCCCTGAAAGACTACTTTTCGCCCAAACACATGACATTCTCCACCACAACTATCACATTTCAATCCTAAAGAGGACACTTGCTTCCAGACCTATGCCATTTCCTCCCACAAATACCACCCTTCTCTCAAATACACGACATTTGCTCAAACAGGTAAGTACTACTTGGCCATCCAAAAGAGGACATTTCCTCCCCAATGAAGGAGACTTTCTCCCTGAAAAACCAGCTTTCTCCCCAAACAGATGACATTTTCTACCTGAAATACAGCTTTTCTTAGATATACTTTACGGTTCATCCTCAAAATACATTGTCATGTATGACAATGCCAAAGAAATAGACGTATTTTCAAACATAGGATATTTTCTTTCAGAAATACCACTATTCTACCAAATAGATGATATTTTCCCCCACATATACCACCATTCTCCCAAAGAGATACTACTTTCAACTGTTCCAGGTGACTTTTTCAGCCAAGCATAGGATACATTCTCCACGAAGTACCACTTTTCTCGCATGTCGATTGCATTTTCTCCCAGAAATACCACATTGCAACTCGAAAGAACACATTTCCCTCCAGAAATACACTATTTTTGCCCAGAAAGACCAGCCTTCTCCCAAAAGAGAGGACATTTTCCACCAGAAAGACCACTTTTCTATCCTTCCTATTGCTGTTTCCTCCAAAAACAGATTTCCTTCCAGACATACCTGCATTCTCTAAAATAGAGGACATTTTCCCCTGGAAATACCATCTTTTCTCCCAGAAATACCAGCTTTCTTAGAAATACATCACATTTATTCCCAATTACACTACTTCACACTCCTAACAATCAGACGGCCGTTTCATCTCCGAAATGTTTTTCTGCCAGAAAGACCAGTTGTCTCTTAAATATATGAAGCTTTTTTTCATATACAATCCTCAAGATGACATTTCTCCCAAAGGGGGACATTTTCTCCCCAAACTACCAGAGAACTGGTAATTCTGGGAGAAACTGTCCTATTTCATGGAGGGAAACTGATATTTCTGCGAGAGAATGTCCTGTTTTGGGGGAGAAAACTGGTATTTCTGGGAGAAAATATTACATATTTTGGAGAAAGCTGGTATTTCTGGGAGTAAACATCATATATCTGAGAGAAACCTGGCATTACTGGCAGAAACTGCAATGTAATTGGGAGAAAACTGTTATTTCTGCATAAAAATGTCCTACGTTTGCGAGAACAGCAGTGTATCTGGGAGAAAATGCCATCAACTTGGGAGACAACTGGTATTTCTTAGAGGAAAAGTCATATTTCTGCGAGAAAATACCGTATTTCGGGGAGAAGAGTGGTATTTCTGGGAGAAAACATTACATATTTGGGAGAAAACTGGTATTCCTGCGAGAAAATGACATATATTTTGGAGTAAATGTGATATTTACTGTGGAAAAGCATTATTTCTGGGAAAATGCTGTCTACTTGAGGAGAACACTGGTATTTCTCAGAGAAAATATCCTCTATTTTGGTAGAAAACTGGTATTTCTGGGAGAGAATGTCTTATTTTTGGGGAGAAACCTGGTATTTCTGGGAGAAAATGTCCTATATTTGGGATCAAACTGGTAGATCTGGCCGACAAGGACATATTTCTGGGCAGAAAGCTGATATTTCTGGTAGAAACTGTCCTAATATTGGGGCGAGAACTGGTATTTCTAGAAGAAAATGTCCAATGTAGTGGAGAAAACAGGTATTTGTGGGAGAAAATGTCCTGTTTTGAGGAGAATACTGGCATTTCTGGGAGAGACTGTCCTATTTTCATTGGGCAAACTGTTATTTGTGGGAGAAAATGTCTTATGTTTGGGGAAGAAAGCTGGCAATTCTGGGGAAAATGTCCTATTTTTGGGGATAAAACTGGGATATCTGGGATAAATTGTTCTAATATTGGGGGAGAAAGCCGGTATTAGTGGGAGTAAATGTCCTATTTTGGTGGAGAAAACAGGTATTTCTGAGAGAAACTGCCCCACTTTGAGGCAGAAAACTGGAATTTTTGGGAGTATATTTTATATATTTGGGACTAAACTGGCATTTCTGGAAGAAAACGTCCAATTTGGGGGGAAATAGCTGGTATTTCTGGAAAAAAAATATCCTATATTTGGGAGAAAACTGGTATATCTGGCCTACAATGACATATTTTGGGGGAGAAAGGTGGTATTTCTGGGAGAAAATGTCCTATTTTGGGGGATAAAACAGGTATTTGTGGGAGAAACTGCCCGATTTCGAGGCAGAAAACTGGTATTTGTGGGAGAAAATGTCCTGTTTTGAGGAGAATACTGGCATTTCTGGGAGAGACTGTCCTATTTTCATGGAGGTAACTGGTATTGTGGGAGAAAATGTCCCATTTTGGGGTAGAAAACTGTTATGCTACAAAAAAGAATGTCAAATATGAAGAGAAAACTGATATTTTTGGGAGAAAATGTCCAGAATCTGGGGAGGAGAAAGAGGAATTTTGGGAGTATTTTATATATTTGGACTAAACTGGCATTTCTGGTATTTCTGGGAGAAACTGTCCTATTTCACGGAGGGAAACTGGTTTTTTTTTCCATGAGAGAATGTCCTATTTTGGGGGAGAAAACTGGTATTTGTGGGAGAAAATGTCCTTTTTGATGGAGTAAACTGGTGTTTGTGGGATAAAATGTCGTACGTCAGGGGAGAAAAAACTATTTGTGGGTGAAAACTTCCCTATTTTGGTGGAGAAAACTGGTATTTCTGGGGAAAAATGTTCCATTTTTTTTGGGATAAAACTGGTATTTCTGGGAGAGACTGTCCTAACACTGGGGGGGTGGGAAAACTGTCCTATTTTGGGGAGAAAACTGGTATTTCTGGGGAAAATGTCCATTTTTGGGGGATAAAACTGGTATTTCTGGGGGGTGGGGAACTGGTATTTGTAGAAGAAAATGTCCTATTTTGGTGGAGAAAACAGGTATTTCTTGGGAAAGTGTCCTATTTCAGGGGATAAAACTGGTATTTCTGGGAGAATATTGTATATATTTGGGAGAAAACTGGCATTTCTGGGAGAAAATATCCAATCTGGGGGAAGAAAGCTGGTATTTGTGGGAGAAAATGTCCTATTTCAGGGGGGAAACCTGGTATTTGTGGGAGAAAATGACCTACTTCAGGGGAGAAAACAGGCATTTCCCGGAGAAGATGTCCTATTTTTGAGTTGAAATCGGGTACTCCTTGAAGAAAATATAATCTTTTTGGGGTGGAAAAGTGGTATTTCTGGTAGAAAATGCCCTACGTTTGGGAAACAATCTTGCATTTCTGGGAGAAAATGTCGTGATTTGGGGAGAAATCTGGTATTTGTGGGAGAAAAATATCCTATATTTGGGAGAAAACTGGTATATCTGGCCGACAATGACACATTTCTGGGGAGAAAGCTGGTATTTCTGGGAGAACCTGTCCTGATATTGGGGTAAAAATTGGTATTTCTAGAAGAAAATGTCCAATGTAGTGGAGAAAACTGGTACTTGTGGGTGAAACTTGCCTATTTAGAGGCAGAAAACTGGTATTTCTGGGGAAAATGTCCCATTTTTGGGGATAAAACTGGTATATCTGGGAGAGACTGTCCTAACACTGGGGGGGGAACTGGCATTTTGGTGGAGAAAATGTCCTATTTTGGTAGAGAAAACAGGTATTTCTGGGAGAAACTGCCCTCCTTTGAGGCGGAAAACTGGTATTTCTGGGAGAATATGTTATATATTTGGGAGAAAACTGGCATTTCTGGGAGAAAATATCCAATCTGCGGGGAGAAAGCTGGTATTTGTGGGAGAAATTGTCCTATTTCAGGGGGGAAACCTGGTATTTGTGGGAGAAAATGTCCTATTTTTGAGTTGAAATCGGGTACTCCTTGAAGAAAATATAATATTTTGGGGTAGAAAAGTGGTATTTTTGGTAGAAAATGCCCTACGTTTGGGAAACAATCTTGCATTTCTGGGAGAAAATATCGTGATTTGGGGAGAAAGCTGGTATTTGTGGGAGAAAATGTCCTATTTTGGGGATAAAACTGGTATATCTGGCCGACAATGACATATTTCAGGGGAGAAAGCTGATATTTCTGGGAGGAACTGTCCTAGTATTTGGGCGAGAACTGGTATTTCCAGAAGAAAATGTCCGATGTAGTGGTGAAAACTGGTACTTGTGGGTGAAACCTGCCTATTTTGAGGCAGAAAACTGGTATTTGTGGGAGAAAATGTCCTGTTTTGGGGAGAATACTGGCACTTCTGGGTGAGACTCTCCTAATATCGGGGGGGAAACTGGTATTTGTAGAAGAAAATGTCCTATTTTGGAAGAGAAAACAGGTATTTCTGGGAGAAACTGCCCTCCTTTGAGGCGGAAAACTGGTATTTCTGGGAGAATATGTTATATATTTGGGAGAAAACTGACATTTCTGGGAGAAAATGTCCAATCAGGGGGGAGAAAACTGATATTTCTGTGAGAAAATGTCCTATCTTGGGGCAGAAAACTGTTATTTCTGGTATATCTGGCCGATAATGACACATTTCGGGGGAGAAAGCTGGTATCTCTGGGAGAAAACTGTCCTAATATTGGGGCGAGAACTGGTATTTCTGGAAGAAAATGTCCTATATAGCGGAGAAAACTGGTATTTGTGGGTGGAACTTGCCTATTTTGAGGCAGAAAACTGGTATTTGTGGGAGAAAATGTCCTGTTTTGGGGAGAATACTGGCATTTCTGGGAGAGACTGTCCTAATATTGGGGGGGAAACTGGCATTTTGGTGGAGAAAATGTCCTATTTTGGTAGAGAAAACAGGTATTTCTGGGAGAATCTGCCCTACTTCGAGGCAGAAACCTGGTATTTGTGGGAGAAAATGTCCTATTTTGGAGATAAAACAGGTATTTGTGGGAGAAATTGTCCTATTTCAGGGGAGAAAACTGGTATTTCTGGGAGAAAAGGTCCCATATTTGGGAGAAAACTGGTATATCTGGGAGAAAAGACATATTTGTATATCTGGCCGACAGTATTTCTGGGGAGAAAGCTGATATTTCTGGGAGAAACTGTCCTAATACTGGGGCGAGAACTGGTATTTCTGAGGAACCTGCCCCATTCTGGGGATAAAACTGGTATTTCTGGGAGAGACTGTCCTAACACTGGGGGGGGAACTGGTATTTGTAGAAGAAAATGTCCTATTTTGGAGGAGAAAACAGGTATTTCTGGGAGAAACTGCCCTCCTTTGAGGCGGAAAACTGGTATTTCTGGGAGAATATTGTATATATTTGGGAGAAAACTGGCATTTCTGGGAGAAAATATCCAATCTGGGGGGAGAAAGCTGGTATTTGTGGGAGAAAATGTCCTATTTTGGAGTTGAAATCGGGTATTCCTTGAGGAAAATATTATATTTAGGGGGAGAAAAGTGGTATTTCTGGAAGAAAATGTCCTACGTTTGGGAAACAATCTAGCATTTCTGGGAGAAAATGTCGTGATTTGGGGAGAAAGCTGGTATTTGTGGGAGAAAATGTCCTGTTTTGGGGGATAAAACAGGTATTTCTGGGAGAAAATGTCCTATTTTGGGGATAAAACTGGTATATCTAGCCAACAATGACATATTTCTGGGGAGAAAACTGGTATTTCTGTGAGAATATGTTATATATTTGGGAGAAAACAGGCATTTCTGGAAGAAAATGTCCTACTTTGGGGATAAAACAGGTATTTCTGGGAGAAAATGTCCTATTCCAGGGGACAAAACTGGTTTTTCTGGGAGAAAAGTTCCCATATTTGAGTTGAAATCGGGTATTCCTTGAAGAAAATATAATATTTTGGGGGAGAAAATGGTATTTCTGGAAGGAAATGCCCTACGTTTCGGAAACAATCTTGCATTTCTGGGAGAAAATGCCCTGATTTGGGGAGAAAGCTGGTATTTCTGCGAGAAAAAGACTTATTTCTGGGGAGAAAGGTGGTATTTCTGGGAGAAAATGTCCTATTTCTGGGGAAAAAACAGGCATTTCCCAGAGAAAATGTCCTATTTTGGGGATAAAACAGGTACTTCTGGGATAAAATGTCCTTTTTCAGGGGAGAAAATTGGTATTTGTGGGAGAATATGTTATATATTTGGGAGAAAACTGGCATTTCTGGAAGAAAACGTCCAATCTGGAGGGAGAAAACTGGTATATCTGGCCGACAATGACACATTTCTGAGGAGAAAGCTGATATGTCTGGGAGAAACAGTCCTAATATTGGGGCGAGAACTGGTATGTCTGGGATAAAATGTCTAATTTAGTGGAGAAAACTGCAGAAACAGCACTTTTCTGAGAAATACCTGACATTTGCTCTCCAAAATACTACTTGACACTCCTCCAGAGGACATTTTCTCCTCTATTTACCATGTTTTCTCCCCAAGAGACCACTTGGCACACCAAAAAGACCACCGTTGCTCTCCAAGACAAGACATTCTTTCCCACCCTTTCCCACTTTTCTCCCACAACTGCGTCATTTGCTCCCAGAAAGACCACTTTTCTCCCCAAAAGAGGTGATTTTCTGCCAATTGGATGACATTTTCTGTAAGAAAGGCCTGTTTTCTTCCCTCCAGAGGACATTTTCTTCCCCAAAGACGACATTTGCTCCCACAAATACCGCTACTCTTAGAAATACCTCCATTTCCTGACAAATCTACTCCATGACACGCCTCTTCTAGGTAGCAAGTGTCCCATTTGGTATTGTCATGGAGGCTTTTTGGGAGAAAGCGTGTGGCAGTTGTAAGAGAAGGGGTACTTCTCGGAAGAAATATCCTCTTTTTGGAAGAGAAGGCGAAATTTCCAAGGGAAAAGTGGTAATTCTGGGAGCAAATGAGATAGTTGAGGGAGAAAAGTGGGAACCGGTGGGAAAGAATGTCTTGTATTGGAGAGCAACAACGGGCGGTTGTGAGAAATCTGGTATTTGGGGAAAAACAGCGGTATTTTGAAGATTAAGCTGGTATTTCTGGGGGAATATATGCCATCGTCGGGAGAAACCTGGTCTCTGTGGGAGAAAATATCGTGTATTTGGGAGAAACCTGGTCTATCTGGGAGAAAAGGCCATTTAGATGGGAGTGAGTGTGATATTGAGGAGTGTCAAGTAGTATTCACGGGATGAAAGGTGAGGTATTTCTAAGAGAAGTGATATTTCTGGGAGATAATTTCTTGTTTTGGGGAGAAAATGTGCTATTTTGGGGGGCAGAAGCTGGTATTTCTGTGACAAAATGCCATCTTGATGGGAGTAAGTGTGATTTTGAGGAGCGTCAAGTTGTATTCTTGGGATGAAATGGGAGGGATTTCGAAGAGAAGTGGTATTTCTGGGAGAAAATGTCTTGTTTTGGGGGAAAATGTCCTATTTTGGGGTGCAGAAGGTGGTCTTTCTGTGACAAAATGCCATCTAGATGGCAGTAAGTGTGATCTTGAGAGGTGTAACGCAGCATTTTTGTTAGAGAATGGGAGCTATTTCTTGGAGTAGTGGTATTTGTGGGAGAAAATGAGGTCTACTGGGTATAAAAATGGTCTATCTGTGATAAAATGCGACATTTTTGGGACAAACTGTCCTCTTGAGAAGTGTAATGTTGTATATTAGGGAGGAAATGGGAAATATTCCGAAGAGTCCTGGTATTTCTGGGAGAAAATGTCTGATGTGGGGGGGAGAAGGTCATGTATGTGTGAGAAAGCTGGTGTTTCTGGGAGAAAATGCCGGGTATTTGTGAGAAAAGCGATGCTTGAGAGGGAAAAGGCCATCTCTTTGGGATCAAAGTGGTATTTCTGGGAGAAAATGCCCCAAATCTGGGAGGAAGTGTCATCATGAGGCGTGTCATGGAGTCGATTTGGGAGGAAATGGAGGTATTTCTAAGAGTAGCGGTATTTCTGGGAGCAAATGTCGTCTTTGGGGAAGAAAATGTCCTCTTGAGAGAAGAAAACAGGTCTTTCTTCCCAAAAATGTCATCCAATTGGGAGAAAATCTCCTCTCTTGGGGAGAAAAGTGGTCTTTCTGGGAGAAAGTGTCCTCTTCTTGGTTGCAAGTGTCCCATTTGGTATGGTCATGGAGGCTTTTTGGGGGAAAGCGTGTGGCAGTTGTAAGAGAAGGCGTATTTCTGGGAGCAAATATCCTCTTTTTGGAAGAGAAGGAGAAAATTCCAAGGGAAAAGTGGTAATTCTGGGAGCAAATGAGATAGTTGAGGGAGAATAGTGGGAACCGGTGGGAAAGAATGTCTTGCGTTGGAGAGAAACTGTGGTCTTTTTGGTGTGCCTAGTGGTGTCTTGGGGAAAAAACATGGTAAATAGGGGAGACAATGTCCTCTGGAGGAGTGTCAAGTAGTATTTTGGAGAGCAAATGTCAGGTATTTCTCAGCAAAGTGCTGTTTCGGGGAGATAGTAGCATACTTGGTTGGAAAATGACATGTGTTTGTGAGAAAGCTGACGTCGTGTGAAAAAAATGACGTCGTATCGCCAAAATAGCAGTGCTCTCCCAAATGCATGACATTTTCTCCCAGAAAGTTCACTTCTCAATCCAAAATATGATCATTTGTTCCAAAAAGACGATGTTTTCTCCCTGAAATACAAGCATTCTCCAAAATAGATGACATTTTCTCCCAGAAATGCCAGCTTTATCAAAGATATATGAACTTTTCTTCCAAATACATGATATTTTCTCCCAGAAATATCAGTTTCCTTTTTCTCCAAAAAATACAACACTCCGATACCAAATATGTCATGTTCAGCCAAAAGGATCACATTTTCTGACAGAAAAACCAGCTTTCTTCCAAAAATATGACATTATCTCAACAAAAGACCACCATTCTCCCACAGAGATGGCATTTCATGCCACAAGTACTACTTCACCCTCCACACGATGATACTTTCCATCAAGAATACGGCATTGGACCACAGAAAGACCAGCTTTCTTCCTAAGAGATGACATTTTCTCCCAGAAATACCACTTTTCTCCCAGAAATACAGGAACCTTTCTGCCAGAAACACCATGCTCATCCCCTCCAGATGTTGTTTTCACCCCAAACACTAGGACCTTTCCTCTCACTACTCCCTGCTTCTTCAAAAATACATGCTCTTCTCTCCCAGAAATACTAGCATTCTCTCCAACATGGGACCTTTTCCAACAAAAGATGGCAGAGTCTCCCAGAAATAGCACTTTTCTTCAGAAGAACTGACATTTTCTCCAAAACATACTACTTTCAACTGTTCCAGGTGACATTTTCAGCCAAACATAGGATAGATTCTCCCCCAAGTACCACTTTTCTCTCATGTCGATTGCATTTTCTCCCAGAAATACCACACTGCAACCCGAAAGACCACATTTCCCTCCAGAAATACACTATTTTTGCCCAGAAAGACCAGCCTTCTCCCAAAAGAGAGGACATTTTCCACCAGAAAGACCACTTTTCTATCCTTCCTATTGCTGTTTCCTCCAAAAAGAGATTTCCTTCCAGACATACCAGCATTCCCTCAAAGAGAGGACATTTTCCCCCGGAAATACCATCTTTTCTCCCAGAAATACCAGCTTTCATAGAAATACTTCACATTTCCTCCCAATTACACTACTTCACACTCCTAACAATCATCTCCCAAATGTGTTTCTTCCAGAAATACCAGGTGTCTCTTAAATATATGAAGCTTTCTCACAGATACAATCCTCAAGATGACATTTTCTCCAAAAAGAGGACATTTTCTCCCAGAAATACCTGGACTCTTCGGAATATTTCCCATTTCCTCCCTAATATACAACATTACACTCCTCAAGAGGACAGTTTCTTCCTGAAATGTGGCATTTTATCACACATACACCATTTTTATCCCCAATAGAAATTATTTTCTCCCAGAAATACCACTATTCTAAGAAATAGCACCCATTTTCTAAGAAAAATTTCAAAGAAAAGCTGCATAACACTCCTCAAGATCACACTTACTCCCATCAAGATGGCATTTTGTCACAGAAATACCAGCTTCTGCCCCCCCCCCCAAAATAGGACATTTTCTCCCAAAACAAGAAATTATCTCCCAGAAATACCACTTCTCTTCGAAATCCATCCTGTTTCATCCCAAGAATACTACTTGACGCTCCTAAAGATCACACTCACTCCCATCAAAAAGGCCTTGTCTCCCACATAGAACAGTTTCATCCCAAACACACGACATTTTCTCCCACAGAGACCAGGTTTCTCCCAAAGATGGGATATATTCCCCCAGAAATTCCTGCTTATTTTTAAAAACACGGCCTTTCTCCCCAAAATACCAGCTTCCTCACAAACACATGTCATTTTCCAACCAAGGATGCTACTATCTCCCCAAATCAGCACTTGGCTGAGAAATACCTGACATTTGCTCTCCAAAATACTACTTGACACTCCTCCAGAGGACATTTTCTCCCCTATTTACCATGTTTCCTCCCCAAGACAACACTTGGCGCAACAAAAAATACCACAGTTGCTCTGCAATACAAGACATTCTTTCCCACCGGTTCCCACTTTTCTCCCTCAACTATCTCATTTGCTCCCAGAATTACCACTTTTCCTTGGGAAATATCACCTTCTCTTCCAAAACGAGGTTATTTCTCCCAGAAATACCCCTTCTCTTACAACTGCCACACGCTTTCTCCCAAAAAGCCTCCATGACATGACCAAATGGGACACTTGCAACCAAGAAGGGGACACTTTCTCCCAGAAAGACCACTTTTCTCCCCAAGAGAGGAGATTTTCTCCCAATTGGATGACATTTTCTGTAAGAAAGGCCTGTTTTCTTCCCTCCAGAGGACATTTTCTTCCCCAAAGACGACATTTGCTCCCAGAAATACCGCTACTCTTAGAAATACCTCCATTTCCTCCCAAATCTACTCCATGACACGCCTCATGATGACACTTCCTCCCAGATTTCGGGCATTTTCTCCCAGAAATACCACTTTGATCCCAAAGAGATGGCCTTTTCCCTCTCAAGCATCGCTTTTCTCACAAATACCCGGCATTTTCTCCCAGAAACACCAGCTTTCTCACACATACATGACCTTCTCCCCCCCACATCAGACATTTTCTCCCAGAAATACCAGGACTCTTCGGAATATTTCCCATTTCCTCCCTAATATACAACATTACACTTCTCAAGAGGACAGTTTGTCCCAAAAATGTCGCATTTTATCACAGATAGACCATTTTTATACCCAGTAGACCTCATTTTCTCCCACAAATACCACTACTCCAAGAAATAGCTCCCATTCTCTAACAAAAATGCTGCGTTACACCTCTCAAGATCACACTTACTGCCATCTAGATGGCATTTTGTCACAGAAATACCAGCTTCTGCCCCCCCCCCAAAATAGGACATTTTCTCCCAAAACAAGAAATTATCTCCCAGAAATACCACTTCTCTTCGAAATCCCTCCCATTTCATCCCAAGAATTCTACTTGACGCTCCTCAAGATCACACTTACTCCCATCAAAATGGCCTTTTCTGCCAGATAGACCAGGTTTCTCCCAAATGCACGGCATTTTCTCCCACCAACACCCGTTTTCTCCCAACGATGGCATATATTCCCCCAGAAATACCAGCTTATTCTTCAAAATACGGCTGCTTTTCCCAGAATACCGGCTTTATCACAAACACCTGTCATTTTCCAACCAAGTATGCTACTACCTCCCCGAAACAGCACTTTGCTGAGAAATACCTGACATTTGCTCTCCAAAATACTACTTGACGCTCCTCCAGAGGACATTTTCTCCCCTATTTACCATGTTTCCTCCCCAAGACAACACTTGGCGCAACAAAAAATACCACAGTTGCTCTGCAATACAAGACATTCTTTCCCACCGGTTCCCACTTTTCTCCCTCAACTATCTCATTTGCTCCCAGAATTACCACTTTTCCTTGGGAAATATCACCTTCTCTTCCAAAACGAGGTTATTTCTCCCAGAAATACCCCTTCTCTTACAACTGCCACACGCTTTCTCCCAAAAAGCCTCCATGACAAGACCAAATGGGACACTTGCAACCAAGAAGAGGACACTTTCTCCCAGAAAGACCACTTTTCTCCCCAACAGAGGAGATTTTCTCCCAATTGGATGACATTTTCTGTAAGAAAGGCTTTCTCCCAGAAATACCAGGACTCTTCGGAGAATATTCCCATTTCCCGTTCTCCCTAACAAAACACTTCTTTACACCTCTCAAGAGGACAGTTTGTCCCAAAAATGTGGCATTTTACAGATAGACCATTTTATATCCCCCCCCCAAAATAGACTCATTTTCTCCCCAAAACCACTACTCCAGAAATAGCTTCCATTCTCTAACAAAATTGCTTCTTTACACCTCTCAAGATCACACTTTCTCCCATCATGATGGCATTTTGTCCCAGAATACCAGCTTCTTACAACTGCCCCACCCTCCCAAAATAGACATTTTCTCCCAACGATGGAATTATATCTCCCCAGAAATACCACTTCTCTTTGAAATACCATTGTTTTCTGGGAGCATCCCCAAAATACCAGATTTCTCAACACACCGCCCGTTGTTGCTCTCCAAAACCAAGAGAGAGCTGTCCCATTTCTCCCTGTTTCTATCTGGTTTTCCCCATAATTACCACCAGTTCTCGCCCCAATTAGATCCCTCAAATGTGTCATTGTCGCATACTTTGCTCCCAGAAATTACCACTTTTCCACAAACTTTTCTCCCAAAAGACTTCTCTTTGCTCCCAGAAATACAGTTTTACCTCCCACAAAGCTTTCTCTCCAAAAGCAAGATTTTCTCCCAGAAGTACACCTTCTTCCCTACAAAATGACACGCTTTCTCCCCATGAGTAGATTTTTCTCCCCTGAAAATACCAATGGACACTTGCTACCTCAAAGAGGAAATCATGGACCTTTTGTCAGGAAATGGAGGTATTTTCTAAGAGTAGCGGTATTTGTGGGAGCAAATGTCGTCTTTGGGGAAGAAAATGTCCTCTGGAGGGAAGAAAACAGGCCTTTTCTCCCCAGAAAATGTCATCCAATTGGGACATCAGAAAATCCACCTCTTTTGGGGGAGAACTCCTCCAGAGGACATTTTCTGGGAGCAAATGACGCAGTTTTCCCCCAGAAAAACTTTTCTCAAAAAACCAGTGGGAAAGAATGTCTTGTCTTGGAGAGCACGGTGGTCTTTTTCCCAAAATAGGACTTTTCAAAATGGTCTTTTTCTCCAAAAAATGGTAATTTCTCCCAGAAATACCAGTTTTCCCTCCCCCCAGGATGTCAAGTATTTTCCCCAGAAATGTCAGATCTTTCCCCAAAATGAGGGTGGGAATTATTTCTCCCAGAAATAGACCCTTTCTCTTCCAAAGCTGACACGCTTTTTCTCCCAAAAAAAGACCTGGACAAGTCCAAAATAATTTTTTTCCCAAATACACTTTTCCCATGAGCAAACCACTTTCTACCAGACTCCCAGAAATTTCTCCTCCCTTTTCCATTCCCCCAAGATTCAATCTCCCAAAATACCAGGTTTTCTCACAAAAGTGGACCAGAAATTTTTTCTCCCTCCCCAAATAGGACATTTTCTCCAAATACCAGTTTTCTCGCCCCAATATTAGGACATGTTTCTCCCAGAAATATCAGCTTTCTCCTCAGAAATGGTCATTTCGGCCCAGATATACCAGTTTTCTTTCCCCCCAGATTAGGACTTTTCTTCCAGAAATGCCAGTTTTTCCCCCAGAAATAACACATTCTCTCCCCACAAATACCAATTTTCTCCCCAAAAAAAGACATTTTCTCCCCCAGAAGTACCTGTTTTTATCCCCAGAATACCTGTTTTTTCTCCCCTGAAATGGACATTTTTTCTCCCACAAATACATGCCTGCCTCGAAAATACGCCTTTCCCCCAGAAATATAAGTTTTTTCTCCCAGAAATAGAATTACATTTTTCTCCCCAAAATAGGACTTTCTCCAAGATATAGGACATCTCTCCCAGAAATGCCAGTATTCTCCCCCAAATAGGACATTTTCTCCCAGAAATACCAGATTTACCCGAAACGTAGGCAAGCATTTCCTTCCAGAAATACCATTTTCCCCCAAATATATATTTTCTTCAAGAAATACCCGTTTTCAACCAAATATGTTTCTCACTTTTCTCCCAGAAAAACCAGTTTTGTCCCCCAAATAGAACATTTTCTCCCAGAAATACCAGTTTTATCCCCCCAAAGTAGGACATTTTCTTCCAGAAATGCCTGTTTTCTCCCCCAAATATATAACATATTCTCCCAGAAATACCAGTTTTCCCCCCAAAATAGGACATTTTCCCTAGAAATACCAGTTTTCTCCCCAAAATAGGACATTTTCTCCTAGAAATACCTGTTTTTATAATCCAAAATAGGACATTTTCTCCCCAAATACCAGTATTCCCCCCAAAACAGGACATTTTCTCCCAGAAATACCAGTTTCTCCCAAAATCCCCGGTTTCACCCACAAACCTACAATCGACATTTTCTCCCAGAAGTTCTCCACCCAGTTTTCTCCCCCTCAAATATAGCTTTTCCTTCAGAAATACCAGTTTTTCTCCCCCTAAATAGGACATTTTCTCCCACAAATACCAGTTTTCCCCCAAACCCAAATAGGATTTCTCTCCCAGAAATACCAGATTTTCTCCCCAAAATAGGGCATTTTCTCCCAAAAATACCAGTTTTCTCCCCAAAATATAGGACAATTTCTCCCAGAAATACCAGCTTTCTCCCAAAGAGGACATTTCTCCCAGAAATACCAGTTTTCCCCAAATAGGACCATTTTCTCCCCACAAATACCAGTTTCTCCCCCCAATTGGATATTTTCTCCCACAAAATGCCAGTTTCTCTCCCAAATATATAGGACATTTCTCCCAGAAATACCAGTTTTTTTCCCTCAAAGGAGGGCAGTTTTCCCAGAAATACCTGTTTCTCCCCAAATAGGACATTTTCTCCCAAAATGCCAGTTTCCCCCCCAAGATCGACATGGACTGTCTCCCAGAAATATACCAGTTTTTCTCCCCAAAAATGGGACATTTTCTGCCAGAAAATACCAGTTTTCTGCCTAAAATAGGCAAGTTTCACCCACAAATACCAGTTTTAATCTCCCAAATAGGACATTTTCTTCCACAGAAATACCAGTTTTATACCCCATATCAGTCCCAGGGACAGATTTCTCCCAGAAATACCAGTTTTCTCCCAAAATAGGACATTTTCTCCCAAAATACCAGTTTTCCCCCCCAATATAGGACAGTTTTCTCCCACAAAATACCAGTTTCTCCCCCCCAAAACAGGACATTTTCTCCCAGAAATGCCAGTTTTCTCCCCAACGTAGGACATTTTCTCCCAGAAATACCACTTTTCTCCCCCCAAAATAGACATTTTCTCCAGAAATACCCGATTTCCCCCAAAAATAGAGGACATTTCTCCCCAGAAATGGCCAGTTTTCTCCCCAAAATAGGTCATTTTCTCCCACAAATACCAGTTTTCCCCCCTCCCAAAATAGGACATTTTCTCCCAGAAATACCAGATTTCTTCCCCCCAGATTGGATATTTTCTCCCAGAAATGCCAGTTTTCTCCCAAATATATAAATCAATTTCTCCCAGAAATACCAGTTTTTCCCCTGAAATAGGGACATTTTCCCAAAGAAAGACCTGTTTTCTCCCCAAAATAGGACATTTTCTTCTACAAAAATACCAGTTTCTCCCCCCCGTATTACAGTTCTCCCAGAAATACCAGTTTCTCCCCAAAAATGGAACATTTTCCCAGAAATACCAGTTTTTCTCCACCAAAATAGGAATTTTTTCACCCACAAATACCAGTTTTCTCCCCCCTGAAGTAGGACATTTTCTCCCACAAACACCAGTTTCCTCCCCCTGAAAAAGGACAGTTTCTCCCACAAATACCAGTTTTCTCCCACAAAATAGGACATTCTTTTCATGAAAAACCAGTTTCTCCCTCAAATGAAATAGGACATTTCTCCAGAAATACCAGTCTCTCCCAAATTCTGGACATTTTCTCCCAGAAATACAGTTTTCTCTTCATATGTTGGACATTTTCTTTTTTGTAGCATAACCAGTTTTCTACCCCAAAATGGACATTTTCTCCCACAATACCAGTTTTACCTCCAAAAATAGGACATTCTGTTCTCCCAGAAATACCAGTATTCTCCTCAAAACAGACATTTTCCCCCAAATACCAGTTTTTCCTCAAACGAGGATAGTTTCTCCCCAAAATGCCACTTTCCTCCCCAAAATACAACATTTTCTCCCACAAATGCCACCTTTCTCCCCAAAATATCACTTTTTCTCCCAGAAATACCACTTTTCTCTCCAAATATAGGATATTTTTTTTTCCAGAATACCAGCTTTTCCCCCCAAATTGGACGTTTTTCTTCCAGAAATGCCAGTTTTCTCCCAAATATATAAAATATACTCCCAAAAATTCCAGTTTTCCTGCCTCAAAGTGGGGGGCAGTTTCTCTCAGAAATACCATGTTTTCTCCACCAAAATAGGACATTTTTCCTCCCACTAATACCGGCTTTCTTTCCCCCAATATTAGGACATTTTCTCCCAGATATCCCAGTTTTATCCCCAAAAATAGGACATTTTCCCCAGAATTGCCAGCTTTCTTCCCCAAACATAAGACATTTTCTCCCACAAAAACCAGTTTGCCCCAATGAAAATAGGACAGTTTCTCCCAGAAATGCCAGTATTCTCCCAAAACAGGACATTTTCTCCCACAAAATACCTGTTTTCTCCCCACTAGATTCCATGGACATTTTCTTCTAGAAAATACCATTTTCGCCCCAATATTAGGACATTTTCTCCCAGAAATACACAGTTTCTCCCCAGAAATATGACATTTTCTCCCAAGAATACCAGTTTTCCTCCCCTAGGAATATAGGACCTTTTCTCCCAGAAATACCAGGTTTCTCCCCAAAAATAAGACATTCTCTCCCAGAAATACCAGTTTTTTCTACCAAAATAGAGGATATTTTCTCTGAGAAATACCAGTGTTCTCCTCAAGTAGACAGCATTTTTTCCCCAGAAATAATGCTTTTCCACAGTAAATATCACATTTACTCCAAATATATGTCATTTTCCCCCCAGGAATACCACGTTTCTCCCAGAAATATGTAATGTTTTTCCCAGAAATACCACTCTTCTCTCCCCCGAAATAAGACGGTATTTTCCCTCGCAGAAATATGACTTTTTCCCTCAAGAAAACCAGTTGTCTCCCAAGTTGATGGCATTTTCTCCCAAATACCTGTGTTCTCGAAACGTAGGACATTTTTATGCAGAAATAACAGTTTTCTCCCACCCAAAATACCATTTTTTCTTCCTCAGTAATGCCAGGTTTCTCTCAGATATATGATGTTTACTCCCAATAGGACAGTTTCCCAGAAGAATCCAGCTTTTCTCCCAAAATGGGACATTTTTTCCCCAAAATACCAGTTTTCTTTTCTCAGCATTTTTCTCCCAAAACAGGACATTCTCCTCGCAGAAATATCAGTTTTTCTCCATGAAATAGGACAGTTTCTCCCAGAAATACCACTTCTCTGGTAGTTTGGGAGGAAAATGTCCCCTTTGGGAGAAATGTCATCTTCCTCCAAGTGGATTGTATATGAAAAAAAGCTTCATATATTTAAGCAGACAAGACATGGTCTTTCTGGCAGAAAAACATTTCGGAGATGAAAACGGCCGTCTGATTTGTTCCCAAGTGTGAAGTTTGTAATTGGGAATAAATGTGATGTATTTCTAAGAAAGCTGGTATTTCTGGGAGGAAAAGATGGTATTTCCAGGGAAAATGTCCTCTATTTTAGAGAATGCAGGTATGTCTGGAAGGAAATCTGTTTTTGGAGGAAACAGCAATAGGAAGGATAGAAAAAGTGGTTCTTTCTGGTGGAAAATGTCCTCTCTTTTGGGAGAAGGCTGGTCTTTCTGGGCAAAAATAGTTTTTCTGGAGGGAAATGTGTTTTTCGAGTTGCAATGTGGTATTTCTGGGAGAAAATGCAATCGACATGCGAGAAAAATGCTCCATGGTACTTCGTGGAGAATGTACCTGATGCTTGGCTGAAAAAGTCACCTGGAACAGTTTCTCCCCCGTAGTATCTCTTTGATCCCGGAAAATGGATATTGTGGGGGAAAATATCATCTATTTGGTAGAATAGTGGTATTTCTGAAAGAAAATATCCTATGTTTGAAAATACGTCTATTTCTTTGGCATTGTCATACATGGCAATTCTATTTGAGGATGAACCGTAAAGTATATCTAAGAATACAGCTGTATCCCCAGGTAGAAAATGTCATCTGTTTGGGGAGAAAGCTGGTTTTTCAGGGAGAAAGTCTCCTTCATTGGGGAGGAAATGTCCTCTTTTGGATGGCCAAGTAGTACTTACCTGTTTTGAGCAAATGTCGTGTATTTTTTAACAGAAGGGTGGTATTTGTGGGAGGAAATGGCATAGGTCTCCTGGAAGCAAGTGTCCTCTTTAGGATTGAAATGTGATAGTTGTGGTGGAGAATGTCATGTGTTTGGGCGAAAGAAAATGTAGTCTTTCAGGGAGATAATGTCATTGGATTGGAGAAAGCTGGCATTTCTGGGAAACTAATGTTTTTTTTTGGAAGCAAATGCCGTCCTTTGTCTGAAAAATGGCATTTCTGGGAGAAAATGACATCCAAATGGGGAGAAATGGTGGTATTTCTGGGCATAAGAATCATCTGTTTGGGTAAAAGCAAGAATTTCTGGAAAAAATGTCATCTCCCATGGGAGAAATAGGCTTTTTTTCTAAGAGAAATCCCTCTTTTTTCTCCCAAATTGTCCTCTGTTTTGGGAGAAAGGCCCCGGTTTTCTGGGAGAAAGATCTCACGTGCTCGGGAAAAAGCTGGTATTTCTGGGAGAAAATGTCCTCTTTTTTGCAGAAAATGTCATCTTGAGGATTGTAATATCACGTATTGATCGGAGAAAGCATGAGGTATTTCTAAGAAAACTGGTATTCCCCAGGAGACAAAAGATCATCGTTCTGGGGGAGGTATGTCTGGAAGGAAATCTCTTTTTGGAGGAAACTGCAATAGGAAGGATAGAAAAGTGGTCTTTCTTGTCGAAAATGTCCTCTCTTTTGGGAGAAGGCTGGTCTTTCTGGGCAAAAATAGTGTATTTCTGGAGGGAAATGTGGTCTTTCGAGGTGCAATGTAATATTTCTGGGAGAAAATGCAATCGACATGAGAGAAAAGTGGTGCTTTGGGGAGAATCTATCCTATGTTTGGCTGAAAATGTCACCTGGAACAGTTGAAAGTAGTATGTTTTGGAGAAAATGTCAGTTCTTCTGAAGAAAAGTGCTATTTCTGGGAGACTCTGCCATCTTTTGTTGGAAAAGGTCCCATGTTGGAGAGAATGCTAGTATTTCTGGGAGAGAAGAGCATGTATTTTTGAAGAAGCAGGGAGTAGTGAGAGGAAAGGTCCTAGTGTTTGGGGTGAAAACAACATCTGGAGGGGATGAGCATGGTGTTTCTGGCAGAAAGGTTCCTGTATTTCTGGGAGAAAAGTGGTCTTTCTGGGAGAAAATGTCATCTCTTAGGAAGAAAGCTGGTCTTTCTGTGGTCCAATGCCGTATTCTTGATGGAAAGTATCATGGTGTGGAGTGTGAAGTAGTACTTGTGGCATGAAATGCCATCTCTGTGGGAGAATGGTGGTCTTTTGTTGAGATAATGTCATATTTTTGGAAGAAAGCTGGTTTTTCTGTCAGAAAATGTGATCCTTTTGGCTGAACATGACATATTTGGCATTGGAGTGTTGTATTTTTTGGAGAAAAAGGAAACTGATATTTCTGCTCTCCAAAATACTACTTGACATGTATTTGGAAGAAAAGTTCATACATCTTTGGTAAAGCTGGCATTTCTGGGAGAAAATGTCATCTATTTTGGAGAATGCTTGTATTTCGGGGAGAAAACATCGTATTTTTGGAACAAATTGTCATATTTCGGATTGAGAAGTGATCTTTCTGGAAGAAAATGTCATGCATTTGGGAGAGCACTGCTATTTCGGGGATATCTCATTTTTTTCACAGAATTACCAAAGCCCAGCTCAGCTTTCTGACAAAAAAAAAAGGATATTTCCTTTCCAGACCAACAATGCTACTATCTCCTTACAACTGCCTCGTAACGCTTGCTCCAGAAAGCCTACCTGACCATTTTTGCAACCAAAATACTACTTGACACTCCTCCAGAGGACGTTTCTCCCCTATATACCATGTTTTCTTTTCCCCAAGACAACTTGTTCTTTTAAGCCCAACCAAAAAGACCACAGTTTCTCTCCAACGCAAGAGCATTCTTTCCCAGATTTTCCTCCAATTGGATCCACACATTCCCCTCAACTATCTCTTTTTTCCCCGAATCCCTTTTCCAGGAAAGCATTTCTTCTTCTCCCCAAAAAGAGGAATTTGCTCCCAGAAATACCCTTCTCTTACAAATGCCACACGCCCCCCAAAAAAGCCTCCATGACATACCAAATGGGACACTTGCAACCAAGAAGGGGCACTTTCTCCCAGAAAAGACCACTTTTCCCCCCGATGGATTTTCCCCCCAAGGATGACTTTTCTGGGAAACCTGGGGTTTTTCTTCCCTCCAGAGTGCATTTTCTTCCCCAAAGACGACAATAGCTCCCAGAAATACCGCTACTCTTAGAATACCTCCATTTCCCCCACAAATACTCCAGGACAGCCTCATGATGACACTTCCTCCCAGATTTGGGGCATTTTCTCGGTGGGCAGAAATACCACTTTGATCCCTCTTCTCACTTTTCTCTTCTCCCAGGCACCTTAGCTGGGCCTTTTCCTCCAGACACCTCTCAAGATCACACTTACTGCCATCTAGATGGCATTTTGTCACAGAAATACCAGCTTCTGCCCCCCCCCCAAAATAGGACATTTTCTCCCAAAACAAGAAATTATCTCCCAGAAATACCACTTCTCTTCGAAATCCCTCCCATTTCATCCCAAGAATTCTACTTGACGCTCGCTCCTCCTTTATCACAAACACCTGTCATTTTCCAACCAAGTATGCTACTACCTCCCCGAAACAGCACTTTGCTGAGAAATACCTGACATTTGCTCTCCAAAATACTACTTGACGCTCCTCCAGAGGACATTTTCTCCCCTATTTACCATGTTTCCTCCCCAAGACAACACTTGGCGCAACAAAAAATACCACAGTTGCTCTGCAATACAAGACATTCTTTCCCACCGGTTCCCACTTTTCTCCCTCAACTATCTCATTTGCTCCCAGAATTACCACTTTTCCTTGGGAAATATCACCTTCTCTTCCAAAACGAGGTTATTTCTCCCAGAAATACCCCTTCTCTTACAACTGCCACACGCTTTCTCCCAAAAAGCCTCCATGACATGACCAAATGGGACACTTGCAACCAAGAAGAGGACACTTTCTCCCAGAAAGACCACTTTTCTCCCCAACAGAGGAGATTTTCTCCCAATTGGATGACATTTTCTGTAAGAAAGGCCTGTTTTCTTCCCTCCAGAGGACATTTTCTTCCCCAAAGACGACATTTGCTCCCAGAAATACCGCTACTCTTAGAAATACCTCCATTTCCTCCCAAATCTACTCCATCCACGCCCTCATGATGACACTTCCTCCCAGATTTCGGGCATTTTCTCCCAGAAATACCACTTTGATCCCAAAGAGATGGCCTTTTTTCCCTCTCAAGCATCGCTTTTCTCACAAAAGCATCGCTTTTCTCACAAATACCTTTTTCTCCCAGAAACTCCAGCTTTCTCACACATACATCACCTTCTCCCCCCCCCACATCAGACATTTGATCCCAGAAATACCAGGACTCTTTGGAATATTTCCCATTTCCTCCCTAATATACAACATTACACTTCTCAAGAGGACAGTTTGTCCCAAAAATGTCGCATTTTATCACAGATAGACCATTTTTATACCCAGTAGAGCTCATTTTCTCCCACAAATACCACTACTCCAAGAATTAGCTTCCATTCTCTAACAAAAATGCTGCGTTACACCTCTCAAGATCACACTTACTGCCATCTAGATGGCATTTTGTCACAGAAATACCAGCTTCTGCCCCCCAAAATAGGACATTTTCTCCCAAAACAAGAAATTATCTCCCAGAAATACCACTTCTCTTCGAAATCCCTCCCATTTCATCCCAAGAATTCTACTTGACGCTCCTCAAGATCACACTTACTCCCATCAAAATGGCCTTTTCTGCCAGATAGACCAGGTTTCTCCCAAATGCACGGCATTTTCTCCCACCAACACCCGTTTTCTCCCAACGATGGCATATATTCCCCCAGAAATACCAGCTTATTCTTCAAAATACGGCTGCTTTTCCCAGAATACCGGCTTTATCACAAACACCTGTCATTTTCCAAACAAGTATGCTACTACCTCCCCGAAACAGCACTTTGCTGAGAAATACCTGACATTTGCTCTCCAAAATACTACTTGACGCTCCTCCAGAGGACATTTTCTCCCCTATTTACCATGTTCCCTCCCCAAGACAACACTTGGCGCAACAAAAAATACCACAGTTGCTCTGCAATACAAGACATTCTTTCCCACCGGTTCCCACTTTTCTCCCTCAACTATCTCATTTGCTCCCAGAATTACCACTTTTCCTTGGGAAATATCACCTTCTCTTCCAAAACGAGGTTATTTCTCCCAGAAATACCCCTTCTCTTACAACTGCCACACGCTTTCTCCCAAAAAGCCTCCATGACAAGACCAAATGGGACACTTGCAACCAAGAAGAGGACACTTTCTCCCAGAAAGACCACTTTTCTCCCCAAGAGAGGAGATTTTCTCCCAATTGGATGACATTTTCTGTAAGAAAGGCCTGTTTTCTTCCCTCCAGAGGACATTTTCTTCCCCAAAGACGACATTTGCTCCCAGAAATACCGCTACTCTTAGAAATACCTCCATTTCCTCCCCTCCCATCTCACTCCATGACACGCTTCATGATGACACTTTCTCCCAGATTTTTCGGGCATTTTCTCCCAGAAATACCACTTTGATCCCAAAGAGATGGCCTTTTCCCTCTCAAGCATCGCTTTTCTCACAAATACCCGGCATTTTCTCCCAGAAACACCAGCTTTTCTCACACATACATACATTCTCCTTCTCCCCCCCACATCAGACATTTTCTCCCAGAAATACCAGGACTCTTCGGAATATTTCCCATTTCCTCCCTAATATACAACATTACACTTCTCAAGAGGACAGTTTGTCCCAAAAATGTCGCATTTTATCACAGATAGACCATTTTTATACCCAGTAGACCTCATTTTCTCCCACAAATACCACTACTCCAAGAATTAGCTCCCATTCTCTAACAAAAATGCTGCGTTACACCTCTCAAGATCACACTTACTGCCATCTAGATGGCATTTTGTCACAGAAATACCAGCTTCTGCGGGGGCCCCCCCCCCCCCCAGGACATTTTCTCCCAAAACAAGAAATTATCTCCCAGAAATACCACTTCTCTTCGAAATCCCTCCCATTTCATCCCAAGAATTCTACTTGACGCTCCTCAAGATCACACTTACTCCCATCAAAATGGCCTTTTCTGCCAGATAGACCAGGTTTCTCCCAAATGCACGGCATTTTCTCCCACCAACACCCGTTTTCTCCCAACGATGGCATATATTCCCCCAGAAATACCAGCTTATTCTTCAAAATACGGCTGCTTTTCCCAGAATACCGGCTTTATCACAAACACCTGTCATTTTCCAACCAAGTATGCTACTACCTCCCCGAAACAGCACTTTGCTGAGAAATACCTGACATTTGCTCTCCAAAATACTACTTGACGCTCCTCCAGAGGACATTTTCTCCCCTATTTACCATGTTTCCTCCCCAAGACAACACACTGGCACAACAAAAAACCACAGTTGCTCTGCAATACAAGACATTCTTTCCCACCGGATCCCACTTTCTCCCTCAACTATCTCATTTGCTCCCAGAATTACCACTTTTTTTCCTTGGGAAATATCACCTTCTCTTCCAAAACGAGGTTATTTCTCCCAGAAATACCCCTTCTCTTACAACTGCCACACGCTTTCTCCCAAAAAGCCTCCATGACAAGACCAAATGGGACACTTGCAACCAAGAAGAGGACACTTTCTCCCAGAAAGACCACTTTTCTCCCCAACAGAGGAGATTTTCTCCCAATTGGATGACATTTTCTGTAAGAAAGGCCTGTTTTCTTCCCTCCAGAGGACATTTTCTTCCCCAAAGACGACATTTGCTCCCAGAAATACCGCTACTCTCCCAGAAATAGAAAGAAATACCTCCATTTCCTCCCAAATCTACTCCATGACACGCCTCATGATGACACTTCCTCCCAGATTTCGGGCATTTTCTCCCAAATTTCCACTTTGATCCCAAAGAGATGGCATTTTCCCTCTCAAGCAACGCTTTTCCCAACAAATACCCCCTCTCAAGCATTTTCTCCCAGCAACACCAGCTTTTTCTCTCACACATACATGACCTTCTCCCCCCCCCCCCATCAGACATTTTCTCCCCCCCCCATACCAGGACTCTTCGGAATATTTCCCATTTCCTCCCTAATATACAACATTACACTTCTCAAGAGGACAGTTTGTCCCAAAAATGTCGCATTTTATCACAGATAGACCATTTTTATACCCAGTAGACCTCATTTTCTCCCACAAATACCACTACTCCAAGAATTAGCTTCCATTCTCTAACAAAAATGCTGCGTTACACCTCTCAAGATCACACTTACTGCCATCTAGATGGCATTTTGTCACAGAAATACCAGCTTCTGCCCCCCCCCCAAAATAGGACATTTTCTCCCAAAACAAGAAATTATCTCCCAGAAATACCACTTCTCTTCGAAATCCCTCCCATTTCATCCCAAGAATTCTACTTGACGCTCCTCAAGATCACACTTACTCCCATCAAAATGGCCTTTTCTGCCAGAGAGACCAGGTTTCTCCCAAATGCACGGCATTTTCTCCCACCAACACCCGTTTTCTCCCAACGATGGCATATATTCCCCCAGAAATACCAGCTTATTCTTCAAAATACGGCTGCTTTTCCCAAAATACCAGCTTTATCACAAACACCTGTCATTTTCCAACCAAGTATGCTACTACCTCCCCCCCGAAACACCACTTTGCTGCGTAATACCTGACATTTGCTCTCCAAAATACTACTTGACTACTCCTCCAGGACATTTTCTCCCCCCCCTTACCATGTTTTCCCCCCCCAGACAACACTTGGCACAACACTTGGCACAACAATAATACCACAGTTGCTCTGCAATACAAGACATTCTTTCCCACCGGATCCCACTTTTCTCCCTCAACTATCTCATTTGCTCCCAGAATTACCACTTTTCCTTGGGAAATATCACCTTCTCTTCCAAAACGAGGTTATTTCTCCCAGAAATACCCCTTCTCTTACAACTGCCACACGCTTTCTCCCAAAAAGCCTCCATGACAACCACCAAATGGGACACTTGCAACCAAGACGAGGACACTTTCCCCCAGAAAGACCACTTTTCTCCCCAACAGAGGAGATTTTCTCCCCCCAATTGGATGACATTTTCTGTAAGAAAGGGCCTGTTTTTTCCCTCCAGAGGACATTTTCTTCCCCAAAGACGACATTTGCTCCCAAAGAATACCGCTACTCTTTAGAAATACCTCCATTTCCTCCCAAAATCTACTCCATGACACGCCTCATGATGACACTTCCTCCCAGATTCGGGCATTTTGATGACCTCCCCCGAATTTTCCACTTTGAAATACCACTTTGATCCCAAAAGAATGGCCTTTTCCCTCTCAAGCATCGCTTTTCTCACAAATACCCGGCATTTTCTCCCAGAAACACCAGCTTTCTCACACATACATGACCTTCTCCCCCCCACATCAGACATTTTCTCCCAGAAATACCAGGACTCTTCGGAATATTTCCCATTTCCTCCCTAATATACAACATTACACTTCTCAAGAGGACAGTTTGTCCCAAAAATGTCGCATTTTATCACAGATAGACCATTTTTATACCCAGTAGACCTCATTTTCTCCCACAAATACCACTACTCCAAGAAATAGCTCCCATTCTCTAACAAAAATGCTGCGTTACACCTCTCAAGATCACACTTACTGCCATCTAGATGGCATTTTGTCACAGAAATACCAGCTTCTGCCCCCCCCCCAAAATAGGACATTTTCTCCCCAAAACAGGAAATAGAAATTTCTCCCAGAAATTATCTCCCAGAAATACCACTTCTCTTCGAAATCCCTCCCATTTCATCCCAAGAATTCTACTTGACGCTCCTCAAGATCACACTTACTCCCATCAAAATGGCCTTTTCTGCCAGATAGACCAGGTTTCTCCCAAATGCACGGCATTTTCTCCCACCAACACCCGTTTTCTCCCAACGATGGCATATATTCCCCCAGAAATACCAGCTTATTCTTCAAAATACGGCTGCTTTTCCCAGAATACCGGCTTTATCACAAACACCTGTCATTTTCCAAACAAGTATGCAACTACCTCCCGGAAACAGCACTTTGCTGAGAAATACCTGACATTTGCTCTCCAAAATACTACTTGACGCTCCTCCAGAGGACATTTTCTCCCCTATTTACCATGTTCCCTCCCCAAGACAACACTTGGCGCAACAAAAAATACCACAGTTGCTCTGCAATACAAGACATTCTTTCCCACCGGTTCCCACTTTTCTCCCTCAACTATCTCATTTGCTCCCAGAATTACCACTTTTCCTTGGGAAATATCTCCTTCTCTTACATAAAGAGTTTATTTCTCACAGTAATACCCCTTCTCTTACAACTGCCACACGCTTTCTCCCCCTCCAAAAAGCCTCCATGACAAACCAAATGGGACACTTGCAACCAAGAAGAGGGGACACTTTCTCCCCAGAAAGACCACTTTTCTCCCCAACAAGAGAGAGATTTTTTCTCCCCCAATTGGATGACATTTTCTGTAAGAAAGGCCTGTTTTTCTTCCCCCAGAGGACATTTTCTTCCCCAAAGACGACATTAGCTCCCAGAAAAACCGCTAATCAAAGAAATACCTCCATTTCCTCCCAAATCCTACTCCATGACCTCCAAATGACACCTCCTGATGACACTTCCTCCCCCAGATTTCGGGCATTTTCCCCCAAAATTTTCCCAGAAATACCACTTTGATCCCAAAGAGATGGCCTTTTCCCCAAAAGATCGCTTTTCCCTCACAAATACCCTTTTCCCTCTCATTTTCTCCCAGAAACACCAGCTTTCTCTCTCCCAGAACCCACCAGCCCAGAAACACAGCTACACATACATGACCTTCTCCCCCCCACATCAGACATTTTCTCCCAGAAATACCAGGACTCTTCGGAATATTTCCCATTTCCTCCCTAATATACAACATTACACTTCTCAAGAGGACAGTTTGTCCCAAAAATGTCGCATTTTATCACAGATAGACCATTTTTATACCCAGTAGAGCTCATTTTCTCCCACACATCCCCCACAAATACCACTACTCCAAGAAATAGCTCCCATTCTCTAACAAAAATGCTGCGTTACACCTCTCAAGATCACACTTACTGCCATCTAGATGGCATTTTGTCACAGAAATACCAGCTTCTGCCGGGGGCCCCCCCCAAATAGACATTTTCTCCCCAAACAAGAAATTATCTCCCAGAAAAATACCACTTCTCTTCTCCGAAATCCCTCCCATTTCATCCCAAGAATTCTACTTGACGCTCCTCAATATAACAATTACTCCCATCAAAAAATGGCCTTTTCTGCCAGATACACCAGTTTTCTCCCAAAAACACGGCATTTTCTCCCACCACACACCCCCGTTCCCCCCCCCCCCCACCAACGATGGCATATATTCCCCCAGAAATACCAGCTTATTCTTCAAAATACGGCTGCTTTTCCCAGAATACCGGCTTTATCACAAACACCTGTCATTTTCCAACCAAGTATGCTACTACCTCCCCGAAACAGCACTTTGCTGAGAAATACCTGACATTTGCTCTCCAAAATACTACTTGACGCTCCTCCAGAGGACATTTTCTCCCCTATTTACCATGTTCCCTCCCCAAGACAACACTTGGCGCAACAAAAAAAATACCACAGTTGCTCTGCAATACAAGACATTCTTTCCCACCGGTTCCCACTTTTCTCCCTCAACTATCTCATTTGCTCCCAGAATTACCACTTTTCCTTGGGAAATATCACCTTCTCTTCCAAAACGAGGTTATTTCTCCCAGAAATACCCCTTCTCTTACAACTGCCACACGCTTTCTCCCAAAAAGCCTCCATGACAAGACCAAATGGGACACTTGCAACCAAGAAGAGGACACTTTCTCCCAGAAAGACCACTTTTCTCCCCAAGAGAGGAGATTTTCTCCCAATTGGATGACATTTTCTGTAAGAAAGGCCTGTTTTCTTCCCTCCAGAGGACATTTTCTTCCCCAAAGACGACATTTGCTCCCAGAAATACCGCTACTCTTAGAAATACCTTCATTTCCTCCCAAATCTACTCCATGACACGCCTCATGATGACACTTCCTCCCAGATTTCGGGCATTTTCTCCCAGAAATACCACTTTGATCCCAAAGAGATGGCCTTTTCCCTCTCAAGCATCGCTTTTCTCACAAATACCCGGCATTTTCTCAAGCATCAGAAACACCAGCTTTCTCACACAACACACCTTTCTCCCCCCACCACCCCCCTCCCATCATCACACATTTTCTCCCAGAAATACCAGGACTCTTCCCAGAATATTCTTCGGAATATTTCCCATTTCCTCCCTAATATACATCATTACACTTCTCAAGAGGACAGTTTGTCCCAAAAATGTCGCATTTTATCACAGATAGACCATTTTTATACCCAGTAGACCTCATTTTCTCCCACAAATACCACTACTCCAAGAAATAGCTCCCCCAACTCTAACAAAAATGCTGCGTTACACCTCTCAAGATCACACTTACTGCCATCTAGATGGCATTTTGTCACAGAAATACCAGCTTCTGCCCCCGCCCCCCCCCCCCCCCCAAAATAGGCCAATTTGGCCCAAAACAAGAAATTATCTCCCAGAAAAATACCACTTCTCTCCCAGAAATCGAAAATCCCTCCCATTTCATCCCAAGAATTCTACTTGACGCTCCTCAAGATCACACTTACTCCCATCAAAATGGCCTTTTCTCTCCCAGATAGACCAGGTTTCTCCCCCAAAAATGCACCTTTTCTGCAGATAGGCCATTTTTTTCCCACCCCAACACGGCATTTTCCCACCAACACCCCGTTTTTTTTTCCCCCCCCCATATATTCCCCCAGAAATACCAGCTTTCTTCAAAAAACGGCTGCTTTTCCCAAAATACCAGCTTTATCACAAACACTTTATCACAAACACCTGTCATTTTCCAACCAAGTATGCTACTACCTCCCCGAAACAGCACTTTGCTGAGAAATACCTGACATTTGCTCTCCAAAATACTACTTGACGCTCCTCCAGAGGACATTTTCTCCCCTATTTACCATGTTCCCTCCCCAAGACAACACTTGGCGCAACAAAAAATACCACAGTTGCTCTGCAATACAAGACATTCTTTCCCACCGGTTCCCACTTTTCTCCCTCAACTATCTCATTTGCTCCCAGAATTACCACTTTTCCTTGGGAAATATCACCTTCTCTTCCAAAACGAGGTTATTTCTCCCAGAAATACCCCTTCTCTTACAACTGCCACACGCTTTCTCCCAAAAAGCCACCATGACAAGACCAAATGGGACACTTGCAACCAAGAAGAGGACACTTTCTCCCAGAAAGACCACTTTTCTCCCCAAGAGAGGAGATTTTCTCCCAATTGGATGACATTTTCTGTAAGAAAGGCCTGTTTTCTTCCCTCCAGAGGACATTTTCTTCCCCAAAGACGACATTTGCTCCCAGAAATACCGCTACTCTTAGAAATACCTCCATTTCCTCCCAAATCTACTCCATGACACGCCTCATGATGACACTTCCTCCCAGATTTCGGGCATTTTCTCCCAGAAATACCACTTTGATCCCAAAGAGATGGCCTTTTCCCTCTCAAGCATCGCTTTTCTCACAAATACCCGGCATTTTCTCCCAGAAACACCAGCTTTCTCTCACATACATGACCTTCGCCCCCCCCCACATCAGACATTTTCTTTTCCCCCCCATACCAGGACTCTTCGGAATATTTCCCATTTCCTCCCCTAATATACAACATTACACATTACACTCAAGAGGACAGTTTGTCCCAAAATCGCATTTTTTCACAGATAGACCATTTTTATACCCAGTAGACCTCATTTTCTCCCAAAAATACCACACTACCACTACTCCAAGAAAGCTTCCATTCTCTAACAAAAATGCTGCGTTACACCTCTCAAGATCACACTTACTGCCATCTAGATGGCATTTTGTCACAGAAATACCAGCTTCTGCCCCCCCCCCCCCAAAATAGGACATTTTCTCCCACCCCAAGAAATTATCTCCCAGAAATACCACTTCTCTTCGAAATCCCTCCCATTTCATCCCAAGAATTCTACTTGACGCTCCTCAAGATCACACTTACTCCCATCAAAATGGCCTTTTCTGCCAGATAGACCAGGTTTCTCCCAAATGCACGGCATTTTCTCCCACCAAACACCCCATTTTCCCAAACCACCCGCACGGCATTTTTCCCCCCCCCCCCACGATGGCATATATTCCCCCCAGAAATACCAGCTTATTCTTCAAAATACGGCTGCTTTCCCAAAATACCCCGGCTTTATCACACAAACACCTCTCATTTTCCAACCAAGTATGCAACTACCTCCCCGAAACAGCACTTTGCTGAGAAATACCTGACATTTGATCTCCCAAAAAACTACTTGACACTCCTCCAGAGGACATTTTCCCCCCCCTATTTACCATGTTTTCCCTCCCCCCCCACAACACTTGGCACAACAAAAAATACCACAGTTGCTCTGCAATACAAGACATTCTTTCCCACCGGTTCCCACTTTTCTCCCTCAACTATCTCATTTGCTCCCAGAATTACCACTTTTCCTTGGGAAATATAACCTTCTCTTCCAAAAAGAGGTAATTTCTCCCAGAAATACCCCTACTCTTAAACCTGCCAAACGATTACTCCCAAAAAGCCTCCATGACAAAAAGCCAAATGGGACACTTGCAACCAAACCAAGAAGGGACACTTTCTCCCCCAGAAAGACCACTTTTCTCCCCCCCCAGAGAGAGATTTTTCCAATTGGATGACATTCTGTAAGAAAGGCCTGTTTTCTTCCCTCCAGAGGACATTTTCTCCCCCAAAGACGACATTTGCTCCCAGAAATACCGCTACTCTTAGAAATACCTCCATTTCCTTTCCTCCCAAATCTACTCCATGACACGCCTCATGATGACACTTCCTCCCAGATTTCGGGCATTTTCTCCCCCAGAAATACCACTTTTTCTCCAAAGATCCAAAGAGATGGCCTTTTCCCTCTCAAGCATCGCTTTTCTCACAAATACCCGCATTTTCTCTCCAAAACACCCTCACAAATTTTCTCCCCAAACACCAGCTTTCTCACACACACATGACCTTCTCTCCCCCCCCCCCCCCCACATCAGACATTTTCCCCCCCAATACAAGGACTCTTCGGAATATTTCCCATATCCACCCTAATAAACAACATTAAAATAATCAAGAGGACAGTTTGTCCCAAAAATGTCGCATTTTATCACAGATAGACAATTTTTATATACCAGATAGTTTTTTTTACCCAGTAGAGTAGACCTCATTTTCTCCCACAAATACCACTACTCCAAGAAATAGCTCCCATTCTCTAACAAAAATGCTGCGTTACACCTCTCAAGATCACACTTACTGCCATCTAGATGGCATTTTGTCACAGAAATACCAGCTTCTGCCCCCCCCCCACCATGGGCCATGGTGTCCCAAAACAAGAAATTATCTCCCAGAAATACCACTTCTCTTCGAAATCCCTCCCATTTCATCCCAAGAATTCTACTTGACGCTCCTCAAGATCACACTTACTCCCATCAAAATGGCCTTTTCTGCCAGATAGACCAGGTTTCTCCCAAATGCACGGCATTTTCTCCCACCAACACCCGTTTTCTCCCCCCCACCCCCCCCCCCCCAACGATGGCATATATTCCCCCAGAAAGACAAGCTTATAAAACAAAATACGGCTGCTTTTCCCAGAATACCGGCTTTATCACAAACACCTGTCATTTTCCAACCAAGTATGCTACTACCTCCCCGAAACAGCACTTTGCTGAGAAATACCTGACATTTGCTCTCCAAAATACTACTTGACGCTCCTCCAGAGGACATTTTCTCCCCTATTTACCATGTTTTCTCCCCAAGACAACACTTGGCACAACAAAAAATACCACAGTTGCTCTGCAATACAAGACATTCTTTCCCACCGGTTCCCACTTTTCTCCCTCAACTATCTCATTTGCTCCCAGAATTACCACTTTTCCTTGGGAAATATCACCTTCTCTTCCAAAACGAGGTTATTTCTCCCAGAAATACCCCTTCTCTTACAACTGCCACACGCTTTCTCCCAAAAGAAGCCTCCATGACAAGACCAAATGGGACACTTGCAACCAAGAAGAGGACACTTTCTCCCAGAAAGACCACTTTTCTCCCCAAGAGAGGAGATTTTCTCCCAATTGGATGACATTTTCTGTAAGAAAGGCCTGTTTTCTTCCCTCCAGAGGACATTTTCTTCCCCAAAGACGACATTTGTCCCAGAAATACCGATACTGTTTTAAATACCTGATTTTCCTCCCAAATAGACTCCATGACGCGCCTCATGATGACACTTCCTCCCTCCCAGATTTCGGGCATTTTCTCCGGGCATTTTCCCCCCCATACCACTTTGATCCCAAAGAGATGGCCTTTTCCCTCTCAAGCATCGCTTTTCTCACAAAATACCCGGCATTTTCTCCCAGAAACACCACTTTTTTCACACAACACATACATGACCTTCTCCCCCCCCCACATCAGACATTTTCTCCCCCCCAGAAATACCAGGACTCTTCGGAGTATTTCCCATTTCCTCCCCTCCCCCTAATATACAACATTACACTTCTCAAGAGGACAGTTTGTCCCAAAAATGTCGCATTTTATCACAGATAGACCATTTTTATACCCAGTAGACCTCATTTTCTCCCACAAATACCACTACTCCAAGAAATAGCTCCCATTCTCTAACAAAAATGCTGCGTTACACCTCTCAAGATCACACTTACTGCCATCTAGATGGCATTTTGTCACAGAAATACCAGCTTCTGCCCCCCCCCCAAAATAGGACATTTTCTCCCAAAACAAGAAATTATCTCCCAGAAATACCACTTAGAAATCCCTCCCATTTCATCCCAAGAATTCTACTTGACGCTCCTCAAGATCACACTTACTCCCATCAAAATGGCCTTTTCTGCCAGATAGACCAGGTTTCTCCCAAATGCACGGCATTTTCTCCCACCAACACCCGTTTTCTCCCAACGATGGCATATATTCCCCCAGAAATACCAGCTTATTCTTCAAAATACGGCTGCTTTTCCCAGAATACCGGCTTTATCACAAAAACACTGTCATTTTCCAAACAAGTATGCTACTACCCCCCCGAAACAGCACTTTTGCTGAGAAATACCTGACATTTGATCTACAAAATAATACTATTTGCTCTCTCAAAATACTACTTTCCTCCTCCAGAGGACATTTTCTCCCCTATTTACCATGTTTCCTCCCCAAGACAACACTTGGCGCAACAAAAAATACCACAGTTGCTCTGCAATACAAGACATTCTTTCCCACCGGTTCCCACTTTTCTCCCTCAACTATCTCATTTGCTCCCAGAATTACCACTTTTCCTTGGGAAATATCACCTTCTCTTCCAAAACGAGGTTATTTCTCCCAGAAATACCCCTTCTCTTACAACTGCCACACGCTTTCTCCCAAAAAGCCTCCATGACAAGACCAAATGGGACACTTGCAACCAAGAAGAGGACACTTTCTCCCAGAAAGACCACTTTTCTCCCCAAGAGAGGAGATTTTCTCCCAATTGGATGACATTTTCTGTAAGAAAGAACTGTTTTTTCCCCCTTCCAGAGAGGACATTTTCTTCCCCCAAAGACGACATTTTCTCCCAGAATACTCTTAGAAATACCTCCAAATCTCCTTTCCTCCCAAAATCCTCCCCAACTCCATTCCATCTACTCCATGACACGCCTCATGATGACACTTCCTCCCAGATTTCGGGCATTTTCTCCCAGAAATACCACTTTGATCCCAAAGAGATGGCCTTTTCCCTCTCAAGCATCGCTTTTCTCACAAATACCCGGCATTTTCTCCCAGAAACACCAGCTTTCTCACACATACATGACCTTCTCCCCCCCACATCAGACATTTTCTCCCAGAAATACCAGGACTCTTCGGAAAATTTCCCAAATCCTCCCTAATCAACAACATTACACTTCTCAAGAGTTCAGTTTGTCCCAAAAATTTCGCATTTTATCACAGATAGACCATTTTTATACCCAGTAGACCTCATTTTTCCCCCACAAATACCACTTTTATCCAGAGAAATAGCTTTTCATTCACTACTCCAAAAATAGCTTCCATACAAAAATGCTGCGTTACACCTCTCAAGATCACACTTACTTCTCAAAAAACTGCGTTACACCTCTCAAGATCACACTTACTGCCATCTAGATGGCATTTTGTCACAGAAATACCAGCTTCTGCCCCCCCCCCAAAATAGGACATTTTCTCCCAAAACAAGAAATTATCTCCCAGAAATACCACTTAGAAATCCCTCCCATTTCATCCCAAGAATTCTACTTGACGCTCCTCAAGATCACACTTACTCCCATCAAAATGGCCTTTTCTGCCAGATAGACCAGGTTTCTCCCAAATGCACGGCATTTTCTCCCACCAACACCCACCCGGTTTCCCCCCCACGATGGCATATATTCCCCCATCCCCCAATACCAGCTTATTCTTCAAAATACGGCTGCTTTTCCCAGAATACCGGCTTTATCACAAACACCTGTCATTTTCCAACCAAGTATGCTACTACCTCCCCGAAACAGCACTTTGCTGAGAAATACCTGACATTTGCTCTCCAAAATACTACTTGACGCTCCTCCAGAGGACATTTTCTCCCCTATTTACCATGTTTCCTCCCCAAGACAACACTTGGCGCAACAAAAAATACCACAGTTGCTCTCCAATACAAGACATTCTTTCCCACCGGTTCCCACTATTCTCCCTCAACTATCTCATTTGCTCCCAGAATTACCACTTTTCCTTGGGAAATATCACCTTCTCTTCCAAAACGAGGATATTTCCAACAAGAAGTACCCCTTCTCTTACAACTGGCACACGCTTTCTCCCAAAAAAAGCCTCCATGACAAGACCAAATGGGACACTTGCAACCAAGAAGAGGACACTTTCTCCCAGAAAGACCACTTTTCTCCCCAAGAGAGGAGATTTTCTCCCAATTGGATGACATTTTCTGTAAGAAAGGCCTGTTTTCTTCCCTCCAGAGGACATTTTCTTCCCCAAAGACGACATTTGCTCCCAGAAATACCGCTACTCTTAGAAATACCTCCATTTCCTCCCAAATCTACTCCATGACACGCCTCATGATGACACTTCCTCCCAGATTTCGGGCATTTTCTCCCAGAAATACCACTTTGATCCCAAAGAGATGGCCTTTTTCCCCTCAAGCATCGCTCTTTCCCAAAATACCCGGCTTTTCGCTTTTCTCACAAAATACCCGGCATTTTCTCCCCCAGAAACACCAGCTTTCTCACACATACATGACCTTCTCCCCCCCCACATCAGACATTTTCTCCCAGAAATACCAGGACTCTTCGGAATATTTCCCATTTCCTCCCCCCCCAATATATACATTTCCCACCCTAATATACACAACACTTCTCAAGAGGACATGTCCCAAAAATGTCGCATTTTATCACAGATAGACCATTTTTATACCCAGTAGAGCTCATTTTCTCCCACAAATACCACTACTCCAAGAAATAGCTCCCATTCTCTAACAAAAATGCTGCGTTACACCTCTCAAGATCACACTTACTGCCATCTAGATGGCATTTTGTCACAGAAATACCAGCTTCTGCCCCCCCCCCCAAAATAGGACATTTTCTCCCAAAACAAGAAATTATCTCCCAGAAATACCACTTCTCTTCGAAATCCCTCCCATTTCATCCCAAGAATTCTACTTGACGCTCCTCAAGATCACACTTACTCCCATCAAAATGGCCTTTTCTGCCAGATAGACCAGGTTTCTCCCAAATGCACGACATTTTTTCTCCCACCAACACCCGTTTTCTCCCAACGATGGCATATATTCCCCCAGAAATACCAGCTTATTCTTCAAAATACGGCTGCTTTTCCCAGAATACCGGCTTTATCACAAACACCTGTCATTTTCCAACCAAGTATGCTACTACCTCCCCGAAACAGCACTTTGCTGAGAAATACCTGACATTTGCTCTCCAAAATACTACTTGACGCTCCTCCAGAGGACATTTTCTCCCCTATTTACCATGTTCCCTCCCCAAGACAACACTTGGCGCAACAAAAAATACCACAGTTGCTCTGCAATACAAGACATTCTTTCCCACCGGTTCCCACTTTTCTCCCTCAACTATCTCATTTGCTCCCAGAATTACCACTTTTCCTTGGGAAATATCACCTTCTCTTCCAAAACGAGGTTATTTCTCCCAGAAATACCCCTTCTCTTACAACTGCCACACGCTTTCTCCCAAAAAGCCTCCATGACAAGACCAAATGGGACACTTGCAACCAAGAAGAGGACACTTTCTCCCAGAAAGACCACTTTTCTCCCCAACAGAGGAGATTTTCTCCCAATTGGATGACATTTTCTGTAAGAAAGGCCTGTTTTCTTCCCTCCAGAGGACATTTTCTTCCCCAAAGACGACATTTGCTCCCAGAAATACCGCTACTCTTAGAAATACCTCCATTTCCTCCCAAATCTACTCCATGACACGCCTCATGATGACACTTCCTCCCAGATTTCGGGCATTTTCTCCCAGAAATACCACTTTGATCCCAAAGAGATGGCCTTTTCCCTCTCAAGCATCGCTTTTCTCACAAATACCCGGCATTTTCTCCCAGAAACACCAGCTTTCTCACACATACATGACCTTCTCCCCCCCACATCAGACATTTTCTCCCAGAAATACCAGGACTCTTCGGAATATTTCCCATTTCCTCCCTAATATACAACACTTATATACACTTATATACACTTCTCAAGAGGACAGTTTGTCCCCAAAATGTCGCATTTTATCACAGATAGACCATTTTTATACCCAGTAGAGCTCATTTTCTCCCACAAATACCACTACTCCAAGAAATAGCTCCCATTCTCTAACAAAAATGCTGCGTTACACCTCTCAAGATCACACTTACTGCCATCTAGATGGCCTTTTGTCGTATTTCTCGATGACAGTGTGATATTTCCGTGTAATTTGGTATTTTGGATTGTAAGGTCGCATTCCTTACGAATGCCCACTGTCTGTCGAAGGAAGGATATATGCACTTCCTACGTAGCACAGCGTGGACGACTCTGCCTGTACACAAGGCGAGCATGTAGCTGTTTCCAGCAAGTCAAACTCTCCGCAGCGGCTCACCGCGAGTACCGCATTCAGCCTTCAGCAGCAATCTCGTCTTTCTCGGGTGCCGAGAACGTGCGACATCCGACTACCGCATTGCCTGAAAACAGGGTTTTTTTTCTCCGCAGGAAAGAATCCGCAACTCTCGAGTTTCTGTAACGTCCTCCCTGAAAGCACAAAGTGTGTCTCTCCTGGAACTTCTAGCTGACTTATAAGAGGGGGTTTTCCCTTCTAATTTGTTCGTCACAGAATGCCGACGTGTCGCATCGGATAAACACAAAAACGAAATGTCGCTAGGAATAAATGGATAAGAAGGAGAGAGAAGCGTAGTGCAGAATGCATGGACACATGGAGAAGTCAGATCCGCTCCTTTGCGATGTGCACAGCTAAAGCCGCTCGTCGGAGAAAAGCATCCGGCTGAAGTCGCTCTTTCTCGGCATCCGAGAAAAACGAGACCGCTGCTGAAGGCTGAAAGCGGCATTCGGGGAGAACCGCGATTTCACGGCTAGCTACGGAAAATTCTCCGGAGCGGTTCAGCGTGTGTGCCGCTTTCGAACCACGAGAGCGAAATAACGGAATTGCGATGCCGAGAACGTGCGAATTCAGCATACTGCATTGCCTGAAAACAGGGGTTTCTATCTCCTTAGGGAAGAGACCACAACTTTCGACTTTCTGTAACGTGCTCACAGAAAGCAGAAAGTGTGTCACATCTCGAACTTCTAGCTGCCTTATTAGAGGGGCTTTTCACTTCTTCTCTTTTCGTCCCAGAATGCTGAAGTGTAGCATCGTATAAACACACAAAATCGAAATGTCGCTAGGAATAAATGGATAAGAAGGAGAGAGAAGGGTAGTGCAGAATGCATGGACACATGGAGAAATCAGATCCGCGCCTTTGCAATTTGAGCAGAAGAAGCCGCTGGTCGGAGAAAAGCATCCGGCTGAAGTCGCTCTTTCTCGGCATCCGAGAAAAACGAGACCGCTGCTGAAGGCTGCAAGCGGCATTCGGGGAGAACCGCGATTTCTCGGCCAGGAACGGCAAACTCTCCGCAGCGGTTCAGCGCGAGTGGCGCTATCGTCCCATGAGAGGGAAGAAGGGTTATTCCTATGCCGAGAACGTGCGATTCAGCATACAGCATTGCCTGAAAACAGGGGTTTTTATCTCCTTAGGAAAGAGACCACAACTGTCGACTTTCTGTAACGTCCTCCCTGAAAGCACAAAGTGTGTCACACCTCGAACTTCTAGCTGCCTTATTAGAGGGGCTTTTCCCTCCTGCTCTTTTCGTCCCAGAATGCTGAAGTGTAGCGTCGGAGAAATACTCAAAATCGAAATGTCGCTAGGAATAAAGGGATAAGAATGGGAGAGAAGCGTAGTGCAGAATGCATGGACACATGGAGAAGTCAGAACCGCTCCATTGCGATGTGCGCAGAAGAAGCCGCTCGTCCGAGTAAAGCATCCCCCTGAAGTCGCTCTTTCCCGGCATCCGAGAGAAACGAGACCGCTGCTGAAGGCTGAAAGCGGCATTCGGGGAGAACCGCGATTCACCGGCCAGCAACTGCAAACTCTCCGGAGCGGTTCAGCGCGAGTGCCGCTTTCGTCCCATGAGAGGGAAGAAGCGGTATTCCTATGCCGAGAACGAGCGAATTCAGCATAGCGCATTGCCTGAAAACAGGGGTTTTTATCTCCTTAGGAAAGAATCCTCAGCTCTCGACTTTCTGTAACGTCCTCCCTGAAAGCACAACGTGTGTCTCTCCTGGAACTTCTAGCTGACTTATTAGAGGGGCTTTTCCCTTCTAATTTGTTCGTCACAGAATGCTGATGTGTAGCGTCGGATAAACACAAAAACGAAATGTCGTTAGGAATAAATGGATAAGAAGGAGAGAGAAGCGTAGTGCAGAATGCATGGACACATGGAGAAGTCAGATCCGCTCCTTTGCGATGTGCGCAGAAGAAGCCGCTCGTCGGAGAAAAGCATCCGGCTGAAGTCGCTCTTTCTCGGCATCCGAGAAAAACGAGACCGCTGCTGAAGGCTGCAAGCGGCATTCGGGGAGAACCGCGATTTCTCGGCTAGCAACGGAAAATTCTCCGGAGCGGTTCAGCGTGTGTGCCGCTTTCGACCCATGAGAGGGAAGAAGCGGTATTCCTATGCCGAGAACGTGCGAATTCAGCATAGTGCATTGCCTGAAAACAGGGGTTTTTATCTCCTTAGGAAAGAATCCACAACTCTCGAGTTTCTGTAACGTCCTCCCTGAAAGCACAACGTGTGTCGCTCCTGGAACTTCTAGCTGACTTATTAGGGGGGGTTTTCCCTTCTAATTTGTTTGTCACAGAATGCCGACGTGTCTCTTCGGATAAACACACAAAAACGAAATGTCGCTAGGAATAAATGGATAAGAAGGAGAGAGAAGCGTAGTGCAGAATGCATGGACACATGGAGAAGTCAGATCCGCTCCTTTGCGATGTGCACAGCTAAAGCCGCTCGTCGGAGAAAAGCATCCGGCTGCAGTCGCTCTTTCTCGGCATCCGAGAAAAACGAGACCGCTGCTGAAGGCTGCAAGCGGCATTCGGGGAGAACAGCGATTTCTCGGCCAGCAACGGCAAACTCTCCGGATCGGTTCAGCGCGTTTGCCGCTTTCGACCCATGAGAGGGAAGAAGCGGTATTCCTATGCCGAGAACGAGCGAATTCAGCATAGTGCATTGCCTGAAAACAGGGGTTTTTATCTCCTTAGGAAAGAATCCACAACTCTCGACTTTCTGTAACGTCCTCCCTGAAAGCACAACGTGTGTCGCTCCTGGAACTTCTAGCTGACTTATAAGAGGGGCTTTTCCCTTCTAATTTGTTCGTCACAGAATGCTGATGTGTAGCGTCGGATAAACACAAAAACGAAATGTCGTTAGGAATAAATGGATAAGAAGGAGAGAGAAGCGTAGTGCAGGAGGCATGGACACATGGAGAAGTCAGATCCGCTCCTTTGCGATGTGCACAGCTAAAGCCGCTCGTCGGAGAAAAGCATCCGGCTGAAGTCGCTCTTTCTCGGCATCAGAGAAAAGAGACCGCTGCTGAAGGCTGAAAGCGGCTTTCGGGGAGAACAGCGATTCACTGGCCAGCAACTGCAAACTCTCCGGAGCGGTTCAGCGCGAGTGCCGCTTTCGTCCCATGAGAGGGAAGAAGCGGTATTCCTATGCCGAGAACGAGCGAATTCAGCATAGTGCATTGCCTGAAAACAGGGGTTTTTATCTCCTTAGGAAAGAATCCACAACTCTCGAGTTTCTGTAACGTCCTCCCTGAAAGCAGAACGTGTGTCGCTCCTGGAACTTCTAGCTGATTTATTAGAGGGGGTTTTCCCTTCTAATTTGTTTGTCACAGAATGCCGACGTGTCTCTTCGGATAAACACACAAAAACGAAATGTCGCTAGGAATAAATGGATAAGAAGGAGAGAGAAGCGTAGTGCAGAATGCATGGACACATGGAGAAGTCAGATCCGCCCCTTTGCGATGTGCACAGCTACAGACGCTCGTCGGAGAAAAGCATCCGGCTGAAGTCGCTCTTTCTCGGCATCCGAGAGAAACGAGACCGCTGCTGAAGGCTGCAAGCGGCATTCGGGGAGAACCGCGATTTACCGGCCAGCAACTCCAAACTCTCCGTAGCCGTTAACTCTGAGTGGCGCTGTCCACTAAGGAGAGCGAAGTAGCGGTTTGCGATGCCAAGAACGTGCGAATTGAGCCTCACGATTTTCCTCCGAACAGGGAGGCAAGAATCGATCGCTCTCGACTGTATCCGTGAGGGCACCACATCTGCAGGTTCGCGAATATTCAGTTGCCTTATTAGAAAGTGCTCTCCATTTTTCACTTTTTCATCACAGAATGCAAGAAATGTCTTAGGAGAGAAGCTTCTCCCGTCACTACAATTTCGTCACAGGCTTCAGAAATGTAGAAACGGAGACCCACCCAAAAAAAAGGAAGTATATCTAAGAAAAGCTGTAATTCTGGTGGAAAACATTGTTTGTTAGCGGACAAAGCTGGTTTTTCAGGGAGTAAGTTTCCTTCTTTGGGGAGGAAATGTCCTCCTCTGGATGGCCAAGTAGGACATGTGGGAGGAAAAGCCACGTATTTGGGAGAAGGGTGGTATTTGTGGGAGGAAACGGCATAGGTCTGGAAGAAAATGCATTCTTTAGGATTAAAATATGGTAGTTGCGGAGGAATATATCATGTGTTTAGGCAGAAAGCAGTATTTCTGGGAGCTAATGTCATTGGATTGGAGAAAGCTGGTATTTCTGGAAGCTAATGTGTTCTTTTTGGAAGAAAATGCCATCCTTTGGGTGAAAAACGGGCATTTCTGATAGAAAATGACATCGAATGTGGAGAAAGCTGGTACTTCTGGGCAAAAAATGACAAAGATGAGGGAGAAAAGTGGGAAAGGGTGGGAAAGAACGTCTTGTATTGGAGCGCGACGGTGGTCTTTTTGGTGTGCCAAGTGGTCTCTTGGGGAGAAAACATGGTAAATAGGGGAGAAAATGTCCTCTGGAAGAGTGTCAAGTAGAATTTTGGAGAGAAAATGTCAGGTATTTCTCAGCAAAGTGCTGTTTCGGGGAGGTAGTAGCATCCTTGGTTGGAAAATGACATGTGTTTGTGAGAAAGCTGGTATTTTGGGGAAAAAGGCTGTTTTTTTAGAATATACAGAATTTCTGGGGGAATATATACCATACTTGGGAGAAAACAATTCTTCGTGGGTGAAAATGTCGTGTATTTGGGAGAAACCTGGTCTATCTGGCAGAAAAGGCCATTTTGATGGGAGTAAGTGTGATCTTGAGGAGCGTCAAGTAGAATTCTTGGGATGAAATGGGAGGGATTTCGAAGAGAAGTGGTATTTCTGGGAGATAATTTCTTGTTTTGGGAGAAAATGTCCTATTTTGGGGGGGGGGCAGAAGCTGGTATTTCTGTGACAAAATGCCATCTAGATGGCAGTAAGTGTGATCTTGAGAGGTGTAACGCAGCATTTTTGTTAGAGAATGGAAGCTAATTCTTGGAGTAGTGGTATTTGTGGGAGAAAATGAGCTCTACTGGGTATAAAAATGGTCTATCTGTGATAAAATGCGACATTTTTGGGACAAACTGTCCTCTTGAGAAGTGTAATGTTGTATATTAGGGAGGAAATGGGAAATATTCCGAAGAGTCCTGGTATTTCTGGGAGAAAATGTCTGATGTGGGGGGGAGAAGGTCATGTATGTGTGAGAAAGCTGGTGTTTCTGGGAGAAAATGCCGGGTATTTGTGAGAAAAGCGATGCTTGAGAGGGAAAAGGCCATCTCTTTGGGATCAAAGTGGTATTTCTGGGAGAAAATGCCCGAAATCTGGGAGGAAGTGTCATCATGAGGCGTGTCATGGAGTAGATTTGGGAGGAAATGGAGGTATTTCTAAGAGTAGCGGTATTTCTGGGAGCAAATGTCGTCTTTGGGGAAGAAAATGTCCTCTGGAGGGAAGAAAACAGGCCTTTCTTACAGAAAATGTCATCCAATTGGGAGAAAATCTCCTCTGTTGGGGAGAAAAGTGGTCTTTCTGGGAGAAAGTGTCCCCGTCCTGGTTGCAAGTGTCCCATTTGGTCATGTCATGGAGGCTTTTTGGGAGAAAGCGTGTGGCAGTTGTAAGAGAAGGGGTATTTCTGGGAGAAATAACCTCGTTTTGGAAGAGAAGGTGATATTTCCCAAGGAAAAGTGGTAATTCTGGGAGCAAATGAGATAGTTGAGGGAGAATAGTGGGATCCGGTGGGAAAGAATGTCTTGTATTGCAGAGCAACTGTGGTATTTTTTGTTGTGCCAAGTGTTGTCTTGGGGAGAAAACATGGTAAATAGGGGAGAAAATGTCCTCTGAAGGAGTGTCAAGTAGTATTTTGGAGAGCAAATGTCAGGTATTTCTCAGCAAAGTGCTGTTTCGGGGAGGTAGTAGCATACTTGGTTGGAAAATGACAGGTGTTTGTGATAAAGCTGGTATTTTGGGAAAAGCAGCCGTATTTTGAAGAATAAGCTGGTATTTCTGGGGGAATATATGCCATCGTTGGGAGAAAACGGGTGTTGGTGGGAGAAAATGCCGTGCATTTGGGAGAAACCTGGTCTATCTGGGAGAAAAGGCCATTTTGATGGGAGTAAGTGTGATCTTGAGGAGCGTCAAGTAGAATTCTTGGGATGAAATGGGAGGGATTTCGAAGAGAAGTGGTATTTCTGGGAGATAATTTCTTGTTTTGGGAGAAAATGTCCTATTTTGGGGGGGGGGCAGAAGCTGGTATTTCTGTGACAAAATGCCATCTAGATGGCAGTAAGTGTGATCTTGAGAGGTGTAACGCAGCATTTTTGTTAGAGAATGGAAGCTAATTCTTGGAGTAGTGGTATTTGTGGGAGAAAATGAGCTCTACTGGGTATAAAAATGGTCTATCTGTGATAAAATGCGACATTTTTGGGACAAACTGTCCTCTTGAGAAGTGTAATGTTGTATATTAGGGAGGAAATGGGAAATATTCCGAAGAGTCCTGGTATTTCTGGGAGAAAATGTCTGATGTGGGGGGGAGAAGGTCATGTATGTGTGAGAAAGCTGGTGTTTCTGGGAGAAAATGCCAGGTATTTGTGAGAAAAGCGATGCTTGAGAGGGAAAAGGCCATCTCTTTGGGATCAAAGTGGTATTTCTGGGAGAAAATGCCCGAAATCTGGGAGGAAGTGTCATCATGAGGCGTGTCATGGAGTCGATTTGGGAGGAAATGGAGGTATTTCTAAGAGTAGCGGTATTTCTGGGAGCAAATGTCGTCTTTGGGGAAGAAAATGTCCTCTGGAGGGAAGAAAACAGGCCTTTCTTACAGAAAATGTCATCCAATTGGGAGAAAATCTCCTCTCTTGGGGAGAAAAGTGGTCTTTCTGGGAGAAAGTGTCCTCTTCTTGGTTGCAAGTGTCCCATTTGGTCTTGTCATGGAGGCTTTTTGGGAGAAAGCGTGTGGCAGTTGTAAGAGAAGGGGTATTTCTGGGAGAAATAACCTCGTTTTGGAAGAGAAGGTGATATTTCCCAAGGAAAAGTGGTAATTCTGGGAGCAAATGAGATAGTTGAGGGAGAATAGTGGGATCCGGTGGGAAAGAATGTCTTGTATTGCAGAGCAACTGTGGTATTTTTTGTTGTGCCAAGTGTTGTCTTGGGGAGAAAACATGGTAAATAGGGGAGAAAATGTCCTCTGAAGGAGTGTCAAGTAGTTAGTATTTTGGAGAGCAAATGTCAGGTATTTCTCAGCAAAGTGCTGTTTCGGGGAGGTAGTAGCATACTTGGTTGGAAAATGACAGGTGTTTGTGATAAAGCCGGTATTCTGGGAAAAGCAGCCGTATTTTGAAGAATAAGCTGGTATTTCTGGGGGAATATATGCCATCGTTGGGAGAAAACGGGTGTTGGTGGGAGAAAATGCCGTGCATTTGGGAGAAACCTGGTCTATCTGGCAGAAAAGGCCATTTTGATGGGAGTAAGTGTGATCTTGAGGAGCGTCAAGTAGAATTCTTGGGATGAAATGGGAGGGATTTCTAAGTGGTATTTCTGGGAGATAATTTCTTGTTTTGG
>JARXNR010000319.1:0-94444 GCA_036346035.1 Crossoptilon crossoptilon | reverse complement strand
AGACTTTCAAGGCAAGGCCAATAACACAGCTCCGCATGGCACAAGAACTAAGGCATTGCAAGGGCTTACCACCCTTGCTGATGAATTGGCAGAGAATTCAGGAATAAATACTTCTATCCCTGGATGGCTGGAGTCTTGGTTTGGTAAATGGAAAGGAATGATTGTGTCCATATTTACTTCTTTGGTTGTAGTAGCAGGAACCCTGATGGCCATCACTTGCTGTGTGAGGGGACTGGGACAGCAATTGATCGAGACAGCACTATTGGAGCAAACACCAGTGGAGCTACCACCATATTTGGATAAAATGATGGTTTTAGAGGAGATGGGGAATGAAGAAAGGGAAGAAGAGGAAGATGTCTATGAAACTGTACCATAGAAAAGAATTGCAGAAATCAACCATGCATAAAGAAGAAAAGAGGGACAAATTGGGGGAATTGTGGGAATGGAATGTTGTTTCTGCATTAGATATTGAAAAGGGGGAACTGAGCTGAAGAAGTAGAGCACATTGTGTTTGTATTTTGTAACTTGTCCTGAGAAATAGCTGATATGAAAAAGTAGAAACACCAGATATTTTAGAAGCATATTTTAGAAATACAGTTGCTGAATTATGTGATTATTGCAGTTTTGCAACCAAGAATTAGTTTTTAAATGCTGTGAATAGTATGGCTATAGTATTGTGGACTAGAAAGCGCGTTGTAAGGCTGTTCTGTTTGGACAAGAGACCCTCAGCAAAAGAAAAACAGACTTAACAACCATCAAGGCAGCCAGGGCCTCCACACAAGGCCGGATTGTCTCACTCTGTGGGCAGGCTGGGATGCAGCAGGCGGGCATCAGGATACTCCCCTCTGTCCTTCTTCCAAACTTATCCCTATCCGAGAACGAGATGTCCAGAAATAATGGCCGAGTGCTGAATGTGCACATGTCGGAAGTTAAATAATTAGCAGTACATGTTTAGCTAGCAACAATTTATGTGTAGGTGGTTTCCGTGTGTTTAGTTGAGCATTGGGAAGATGTGTGAACCTGAAGCACTCAGGCAATGAGGAACCAGATGAGGGAAAGATCAGCAACGGGTAATAGGGCATAAAAGATGTCACACTATCTCTGCAGGAGACACTGCCACTGTGAATAAAGTCTGCTTTTATCGTTCTCTACCCCCAGACCGACCGGCACTACCGCTCGCGTTCCGTCACGAGGGACCGGAATCACGTCTGCCGGCCGCACCGTTTGCTTTTCCTCCGAACGCGCTTCCAGCGGCCACTGTCGGACACAAGGGCGGAGCGGCCGTAGAAGCGCCGAGCGAAGCAGAGCTACGGCCTCCACAGCAGGTGGGGCGGGGCGGGCATAGTGAGTATCCCCGCCCCGCCCTGCCTGACGGCGTCGTGGCCTGACGGCGCTGTGCCGCCCGGTGCCCCCCGGTGCCCATGGCCGTGCCAGACCGCCCGTCTGGCTCCTCCAGCACCCAGCTGCAGGTGCGGGCCGCCCCAGCTCCCCCGTCCCCTCCCGCTTCTCGCCCTCCTCGGCGGCGCCTGCTCAGGTTCCGGGCGGCCGCCTTCGGGCTGAACGCCCTGACGCTGCACCGCCTCTCCAGGGAGCTCCTCGGCGTCGTCGGCGTGAAGCGATCGCCGTTCTGCCTTCTGGCTGCGGGAGCCGGCGATGAGCCGCCTCGCGTGGTCGCGTTCGGTTCTGCGCGTCGGGCGGCCTCGCGTGGCAGGACGGGTTAACGACGGGCGCCTGCAGAGGCGGCGAGCGAGGGACCGCTTGTGCGCTTCCCCTCCCGTCTCCTCCGGGCTGACTCTGCTCTATTCCACGGCCGTCTTCCCGGCCAGGGAGGCGCTCCGCAGGGCCCGCTTGAGCGGCGGCGCGGAGCGGAGCTGGGCTGCGACCATCAACGTGCTGTGGCTGACGTGAGAGCTCCTCGGCTGTTCTTTAACTGCTCGTTCTTGTCCGAGGGCTCGCGTGAGGAAGACGTTTCCGTTTCCAATTTTCCTCCTAGAACAGCGCGATTTAAAATGCAAACCGTGTTGTCTGAGCGATGTGAAGCACGTGCTGCGAGTTGAACGTCAAGCAGCTCAGGGATCTGAGAGCGGGGGGGTCAGATTCGCCCTGCTGCAGTGCTGTGAAACCTGCCGCGCTCCGGCAGAGGCTGTAGGTCCTGAAGCAGCATCAGCAGAAGGCAGTGCGTGTCTGCACCGCGTGCCTTGCTCGGCTTTGCTGGCAGCGGCCGCTGCTGGAAGGGGCATCGCGCTGCAGTGCTGCTGGCAGCCAGCACGGCTGGGCTGCGGGCGTGTTTTCTTCTGCTGACTGCGCTGTCATTGCTGGAAGGTCGGCACAGCACTTGGCATCAAAGCTTGTGGCTGCACGTGGCAACTTGTAGTTACAGGTTTTACAGCAAAGCTTGGAGTTGCAATAGAAATGAATTCATCAGATCTCTTCAAAAATAAGGAAAGTATACCAGTATGTGAAATTTTAATCAGATTTTCTCCTGTTCTTTCTGTTCTTTTTTCTGCTGGAGAAAACCTGACTGTTGTTACGTTGCCTTTTTAGAGTCCTTCTTGGTGTTTTTTTGGTCTGTTTTCTTGGCCTTCATCTGGCTGCACTTCCTACAAGTTCTGTCTGTGGTTCCTCATTATCGGGCCGCTGTTGTGGCATTTGGCCTTTCTGCAGTTGTTGAGCTTCTAGGAGAGCCGTTCTGGGTTTTAGCCCAGGCTCACTTCTTTGTAAGACTTAAGGTTAGCAAGGAAGCTATGTGCACAGGGGTGTGTGTGAGAGAGAGAAAGCTTTTCTTGTTGAAAAAAAATGATAATGATGTAAAAAACAGATTCCTGAACGGGCTCTGTGTACGTTCACAGAATTCAGGAGTATTTTAAAAAACGAATAGAATTATGGACTGCTTAATGCTGCATGATTTTGTTGTAACGTATTTGTAATACTCAATTTGCTCCTGTTTAAGAAAGGAACTTAATTTAGAAGTTATTGCCTTAATGATCATTAAATACATAATCATGAATGTTAATCAGAGGAAAGCACAGATGGCTTCCACAGTTCTGCTTTCCACTGTCAGTACGAGGTTGTGAAGTGCAACAGCAGGGATCACAACTGTGTCAAGCAAAATGTATTCCCGTGTGTGTCCCACACAAGGGGCTGGGGCTGGGGCAGTGCGATGGGGGAATTGTGCACCATCAGATGTGAGGATGTTCAGAGAGACTGCAGTCTAAGGTGGCCAATGCAGCAGGAGAACTGCGGTGGTCACGCTGACTTTGAATGCCTTGTATTCCTCTGTGGGTTGTGTGTGTGGAACTGAAGTGCTTTGTGTTCCTGTAGGTGGTTAAGTTGGCAAAAAGGAACGTTCTCTATTTTCTCTTTCTTGAAGGTAATTGCTGAAAGCCTTTCAGTAGTGTCAAAATGCATTCTGACGGTTATTCTAGTCATCCTTTATCTGCAGTGGAGCCTTTACATTTTTTCCTTGGCTCAGGTAAGTTTCCTGTATTCTTTCTCAACATAAATTCTTGTTCTAAAGAGTTACTTGCTACTGCCTTTGACGTTTAGCCTGCTAATACCACGGGGGAGGTGAGAGAATGTTCCTTTAAGGGTGGGATTTAAATGTTAAGAATTTTGGTGATAGTTGTTACTGACTTGGCATTATGACGCCAGTCAGTTTAATGGAGGTACAGGAGAGCACCTCTGTTGTACGCAGAAAGGCAAGTTTTGCAAATAAGGTTGTGATGCTGTATGTGCTTTTTTGTGTGTTTCTGAAGTGTGTCAACTGTTTTTTGACCAAATAGTTGTTTTTAAGTTGGACTCAACATAATCTTTCTAAAAGTACTGAATAGAAGGTGAGAACAAGTTGGCAAAGGACTGTGATGCTGATCTGCTGATTAAAAGAAATTTAAATCAACAACGTTCTGTGTGGGGGGAGGGGAGTTACAGTAATGCCTTCAGCCGGATTAAAATTTGACAGGAGTAAGAACTACTTACTGCCTTCAGTTCTCACTGAATTGGCAAAGCTAGCATGTGATTCTACATTTCTAAGTTGGTTTTGTTTTACTATTTTATTTTATTTTTTAATTCTTTCCTTCCCTGTCATTTCAGCTTTTACATACCAGTGTTCTGGTAATGTGCTTTGTGGTTTATTTTGCAAAGTTCTTGGAAGCAACCAAGAAGTGCTTTCCAATTACAGGAATGAAAGCTCTGTTACCTAACTTGATGGAAGATAAGGTGGGTCACAGAGTTCATTCTGAAGTCTTTAATGAGAGAACTTCTGCAGGCTATTTGGAGGTGATGGAGTTAAATGAGTGATTTTGAGGTTATTAAGTAAGGCTAGTTAGGAAACATGGTTGCATAAAATTCTGTTTACAAGTGGTGCGTTCAAATCCTTGACAGCAAACCACGATGAACCCGGAGCTCTCTGTTTCTAGGCCTCGTTGGCTGTCTTGTCTTTCAGTAGCTTTGCACCACCCATTAATTGGAAGTGGAATGCTTACAGTGTTAAAGGGCTGGTAGCAGGTAGAAGGCAGGAGAGAATTCACAGCCATCTTATGGTTCTGGTACTTCAATTTTCCTCAAACAAAACGTGGTGGTGCACGATACAGATACTACAGATCTCTGATGTCCTCTGAAAAGGAAATGGGGCAAAGAAGGAAATGAAAAGGCACAGTGAGAAAGAAGGCGTTCTGAGGAAGAGATTGAGAATAGAAAGGCAGTTCTGGCTTGTGAGACTTGCAGGAACGCTTTGAAGAGCACTGGAAGATTTATTTTACTGTGAGGGTGAGAGTTATATTGGTCTACTAAACAATTTTTCCTCCCTCTCTCGTAACTATGAGTGATTTATTCTGTAGAAAGCTTACACAGTTCCTTTGTCTGTCTGCAGCAACAGTAATTTTCTGCAAGGGAGAAAGTCGGCCAGATGAGAGTGACTTTGAGTGATTTTTCCTTAGCTGGAAAGAAGCGCAGCTGACTTGAAGCTTCTTCAAAGAATCCTTCCTGAAGCAGATTTTGACAGAGGGTGAGGCTGGATGTGTGGGCATGTTGGGGAAAGGGAAGTGAATGCTGGTCACCAAATGGACATGGAGCCTGGGAAGGCTGAGAGGGGATGGTGTTCAGAGAGTGGCATCAGCAGGTGCTGCCAGCCCAGATGCAGTTACTGAAGGTTTATGGAGCATCAGAACTGTACTGTCCTGTTAGACGTGTCTCTCGAATGCTTCCTGTTAGCAGTGCCTGAGCACGCGCTGGGGAAGATGTAGGGGTTTGTCCTGACTTCTGTATTTTGAACTGCCAGGTGAGCGATATGCGATGACTTTTCTGAATGTGATCAATTTTGGTGATCAGGGTGAATGTGGTGATGTGGGACAGCGACAGAATTTTTGTAGTTGCTCCTTTTTGTCTATTTCTGAAAATACTGAAAATGTTAGAAACCATTTGAATATAACATGAAAAACGTGGAAGGATTTCAGTGGCATTGGGACTTTGAGGTGCATTTCAGAGAATGATGGATTAACGGGTATTAAAAAAAAAAACCCACACCAAAAAACCAACAACCAAAACCAGAGCAACTTATTTGAGGGTCGTGCATTTAAATAATATTTTCCTTTGGATCAAAACTTTACAATTGTGTGTGTTTTGCTGCATATCTTATTTCTGTTTCAAAAAATTGGAAGTAGAAGGTATAGTATGTGATGCATATACTTCTCTTCATTTGTTTGGTCCCGTATTCTTCCTGTGGAATCTGTGTTAGCTGTTACAGCAGGAACACTGTTGTTTGTAGCATTACATCTCCAACTGCACGTGTTCCACGAAAGCACTGTGTCATTACAGAGTGATGCACGGCAGCAGCAGTCCAGGTGACAGCACTGGCAGCACCACAGGTCTTACCTGGGAAGGAAAACAGGCTGTAATTGCTGGCCCGCTGTTAGAAGTTTCTTGGCTCTTTTGAATTTATGTTATTTGCTGGCAGTGGAACGGTCTCTCATAAACACAGACTTTATGCTCTTGCTGCCAGAGGATTCATCCACTGCTGGTCTTCCCCCCGGGGAACAAATAAGCTGCCTCCTACTGGAAGGGTGTTTTTGTAAGACACAAGTGCAAAAATGCTTGCGCTCTGCAGATGTTACAGAATCTCTTTCATCTGGATTTTTTATCTTCCTCTGTAGTAAGAAGTGAAGGGACTTTCTGGGGGTGTTTGGGGCTGTTGCTAGATTTGCTCTAATGTTGCATTAAGTTCCACTGTTTTTCTCTTTGTTCATCAGAAATGTGAAATAGGAATTTGTGCTGCTGTTAGTCCTGGACTTGTGCCAGAAAAAAAGTGACATCTTGTCAGCGTCTTTTGTTTGTAATGGTGTGTATGATAAAGTGAACAATCTGGGTTCGCTGGTGGCCAGGTTCATCTTTTTGCCTATTGAAGAAAGTTTTTGTGTCTTGTTTGCTCAAGTATTGCAAAGAGGGAAGAATGTAAAGATCAGAAGCAGGTATGCTTGTTAGTATTAGTTCCACATGAAATGCTTGCCTTCTGTTAGAGGTGAATTGTATCAGGAATGTGACTGGCGTGTGTGTTTAAATGTTCGAGCATAAAGACTGTTGAAATGGGAAGAAATTCGAAGTGGAGACCATGCCGAAGGGGTCTGGACCAAAAAGCAAACAGGTAAAAAGCAAGCAAAGTAGGAGTTAGGGGTGCAATAGCGTAATACTGCATTGTCTGGTAACTGATGGTGAGTTAGGGGATGAAGGGTAAACATAGCCCAGCTGTAAAGGAAGCCAAGAATGTAACAAGCAGGATGAGATAATAAGCTGAAGAATACAGGATGTAAGGGGTCTGTAACATAACCTGGTTTTGCTAACTCAAAAGAAATTTGCAAACAGCATCGCTTAATTTAACCTCTTGCTAGCTCAAGGGGAACTTATTGCTTAACCTTTTGCTAGCCCAGACACATTCTCAAAAGGGAGCCTTCTCCAGTCAGCAGGAAAGGGCCCCTAAGAAAGCAAGGGGGAGGAAAGATAGGCAGAATTGGAAATTGCTGAGGTATGCAGGGCAGGAGAAGAGCTCAAAACTGGGACAAAGGTCGGAAGGACGTGGCGAGGAAGACGTCTGACTTCATCCCGGAATGACCACCAGAGGGGGAGGAAGACTTCGAGCCTTCATCCAATAGAAGCTACTGCGCATGCACTGGGGAGGGGGACAGTATGTAAATGAATTCCCGGAAAAGTAATGAATATGTTAATGGGTCTTGGGTAACACTTCTGAATATGTATGGATTGGCTTATAAATGTATTGGGATCCTATTCTCTGGTGTGCAAGCTAGGAGGAGTGATCCCCCTTGCACCCGGCGTGTGGCGCAGCGCTGAAATAAAGACTTACCTGCTCTTATAACCTTACGTGGGTTAGAGAGTTTGATTCCGCAAATCAAAGGTAAAATCCTTTCCTCCAAACAGTGTGATGTAAAGGCTTGTGCACCACGTATTTGCAGCTGTGCTGAGGCAGTTACTGTAGATTCAATCCCAAAAGCATGCTGTTTCCAGCAACTAAATGCCACTTGACAATATTTGACTGACTTGAAAATAAAACTGGCTGGTAAGCATTGAGTGCTTTAGAGGGTGCCCTTTTCAGAGGAAGAGAGCTGTATTTTAGCTGAGCTTTGGGATTGTTTGTGGAGTAATGATGGTTACACGAAGGAGAGGTTTCTGTGTGCTCTAGTTAAGAAATTCTTGATCAGATAGGAAGGTCACAGTCAGACAAATGTCGTGCGTCATGTTAATGGCAGTCTGACAGAGGTGTACCTGTGTGTGTGTTTGATACAGAGCACACGTGGTGGGTTTGTGTGTGCATATCCAGTGCACCTGGCAAGACGTTTGACTCCTTACAGGGTGTGTGGGCAGCTGCATCCTACGATGTACAGAACTTCCAAGTTGCTCCTTCTGCTGTGGCAAAACTTGTAGTCCAAGGTAGCAGTGAAGATGTGACCCTTTGGGTGCTTCAGGCTGTGGCTTTGGGCAAATGCTGTGCTTTTCTGTGCTATTTTCTGGCTGTTAACAGGTGCAGCTGCTCTTTACCCCTTTCCTTAAATCCTGAAACAGAGCTGTTAATGGGTGATCTTTGTTTAGAGTTCTGCATGTAACACAGACGAGAATAAGAATGCATGTTGGAAGCTAGGACTGTGTGTGTAGGTGTTTCAATAGCAAAGAATAATTTTGATGCTGCCTTGCATGGTGCCAGTGGATGTTTTCCCCATGGAATAGTTTTTCTTGGTGAAAACAACAGCTGTGCTGATTCTGGTTCATGTAATTGACTGCTGGGTGTTGTTGTCTTGTTTTTGTTTTCTCCCCAGGATGATGTTGCTATGGCTGCAGATTTGTTAGAGTTGCTGTTGAAGCTGGTGCTTCTGATTGGCCTTACCACTGCTGTTTTTGGATCTGCCTTTTCTCAGCTGGCTCTGGATATTTATGGAGGTTCGATGCTCAGTTCTGGAACAGGTAAAAAGTTTGAGCTGCAGTTTTTGTTTCTCAGCTCCAGTCAGCTTTCTGTCTGAGAAAAATCAGCTCAGGTTAAAAGAAGCTTTACGTCCCGAGTTCTAGTGTGCGTTTTGAACTGCACTCTGCTCTGTTGTCACCTGGCCTTGTTCTGGCAAAATAACTTAATTTCTTTGTCCCCCTGTAGATGCTTACATCTCGAATATTCCAGCTGTGGCAGCACTGTAGCTCCCAAAGTTACCTGTAGGGATGATTGCTGAGGCTGGAATGTTGCTTACCAGTAGTGTTAAAGATATTAGGAGGTTTACAAGGAAGGAAGGATAAAGCAATTGGCTTTTTGTGACTTGTGTCATGTGTACCAGCATGCTTGCTTGTGGCCATGCAGGACTACGTGATAGCAAATGCATTGCAGTGAAGTGCTCTCTGTTTCACCTCTGCCTGCTGACTCGAGTAGGTTTGGTGCTGGTTGGGGCTCATCAGTTTCATGTTACCCTCATCAACAATTAATGGTGCATAAGATTGCCTTGGGTGGATTGCACAGGATAAAATTAAAGCAGAAAGCAGGGGATTGTTCAGATAATGTGTTTCAGGAAAAGCTGTCACTGGTGGACTTGATGTGTGTGTACAAACAGCTCCTCAGAAGTGCATCTTCTTTGAGTAAGGAGAGGACAAGATAAGGATTAACTCTTGTTTGGGAATGTAGATAAGCAGGATGTGTGGTCAGATAAGAAAAGGACATCTGGAAACTGTTGCAAGATTACACAAGGAATGGGTCAGGATCGGATTACTTCTGTCAGAGACAATGTGTCTTCTCCCATGCAAAGGAGACCCCCCCACTGCTCATGGCGGGACCGTATGTTGATAAGTCAGGAATGTAATGAATATGTATGCCAATTCCACTGATTGTGTATTCGTTCGGCCTATATCTGTACCAGGCTTCTTCCTTACGGTGTGCAAGTTTGGAGGAGCTATCCCCCTTGCACCCAGCTTGGCGCCAAATGCTGAATAAAACATACCTGCTTTATAACCTAACTCTGGGTTATACAGTTTGATTTCGCGAGTCAAGTTCAGTGGTTTATCTGCCTTGAGGAGAGCATTGGACTGGATGACTTCCTGAGATCTCTCCCAGCCTAGATGTTTTCTTGGTTCTCTGTTCTGGTGTATTGGCACTGCAGCCTGATGGCTGCCATCGGACTTGTTTCACTTCTGTAGCAGTTGTCCATTATAAGGCCATTCCAAATTATTTAGGCTTTTTTTTTTTTTTTTTAGGTCATCAATTAAATGAGATCTGCTTTTGACAGAAAGAAAGAAATTCTTTTTAGACGTGCAAGGGTTGCTTTCATCCCCCTTTTCAAGTATGAATTCTCTTCAAAGCTACTGTTTGGAGCAGGAACCAAGTGTCATCTTATTGAGCATTATTTTTCTTTAATACCTAACAGAGTAGGAAAAAAATCCTCAGTCTTTGATATTGCTAATTATTGTTATTGTGTTTTCTGAGATGAATACACAGATGAACAGTAGGATAGATTTTCCTTCGCTTAAATGTAGTTCTTGGTTTAGTTTGCTCAACAGAGTTTTCATTCTTGTGGTGATTTCTTTTCTTAGCTTTGTTCTCAACCTTGCCATCTGTGATGAGAGTAGTTGTCACTGCTGCATTTTAGAAAGCTAATGGATTTTTACCTTTTGAAAATGCATTTAGTAACTAAATAGTGCAATTGTATATGTTGTTTCTATTGTTTCTTCTTCCTAGATACAACTTTGTTACGCTAGCTTTGTCCAGTTGATGTTGCTGTGCATCTCTTATTTCTTGACCTGCTGGCATGGGAGCGTTGGCTTTATCCTTGCCAACTGCTTTAATATGGGTATTTGCATTGCTCACAGCATCCATTATATCTATGATTACTTCAAGGAAAGCTCCTACAGGCTTTTGACAGGTATAAGCTTAAAATGGAGTTTGAAGCTCTCCACCTCTGATGTACAGCTGGGCCAGGTAGTTAGGACTCCACTGGGACTGCTCGCCTCGGGGGGAAAAGAGGGAATGACTTTATCCCATCCAGAGGAAGGCTTAAGGATGTAGTTTATCCAGAAGATATTCTGGTGTGGGAGCAGGGAGGTTTTATGGCTGAAGATGCACTGAGCAAGACTGGCAAAGCATCTGTAGTCTGTTAGGGGAACATTAGATCTAAGGCTGGAATTTGTATTGATAGTGAGGGTTGCTGTGACTCAGGTGCAAGACCTTGCACTTGGCTTTTTTTCAGCCTCTTGTGGTTCTCCTGGGCCCACTGCTTGGCCTGTCTGGGTCCCTCTGGATGACATCCTGTCCCTTGGGTGTGTTGACCACATAGCACAGCTTGCTGTCATCTGCAAACTTGCTGAGGGTGCACTCAATCTCACTGTTGATCTGATGGATGAAGATACGAAAAAGTATTGGTTCTGGTACAGGCCCCTGGGGGACACCACTGGTCTCCTTCTGGACATTGAGCCATTGAGCACTTTCAGTGCACCATATAACAGAGGTCAGAACACAGACTTCTGGCTACCAAAAATCATATCACGATGGCATAAATTTTGTTCTTTATCTGCTGTATTAAAATCCTGTCATAGATTTAATACTTATTTATTTGTACTAAATATAATGCTTACTTTTTTGTTGGAGGGGTGTAATGTGGAACGAGTGGGTATCAAGCAGCCAGAGAACAGGCATAACCAGTTCACAACAGTGTCATTCAAGAGAATTAGCATGTTAGCCTAAAACAAACAAAGGTGAGAAGTTTGCAGTCTGAGTGCAGTTACTGCCTTACAAAGGTGAGAGGTTTGCTCAATGGTCAGCTTCATCAATTAGAATAGTACAGATAGTAACGCTCTATTATTCTTCAATGGTAACATGAAGTTTCTTTATTACTAGAAATGATAGGCAAGAGCGATTGCATATGGATCATGAAATATTAGCTGGAGACAACCCTTTATGGCCAACAAGCTTTGTGAAGGAAGAGTTACATGAGCTTTACAGCCCTGAAGAGAAAACAAGTAGAAATGTAAGTTGGAGTGATTCACGTCCACTTTGAGCAGGCCAGGACATCCAACTATTGTTAATGTTTGGCACTGCAATTAATAAGGCATGTTTTGATTTCAGTTATCGGTAAATCATCTGACCATCAACAGGAAAAAATGTTTCCAAATATCAAAACTTTAATCAGTTTCTGTGCCATGTGCTGTCATTACAAGTTCTTGTGTTTCTGCAGGTTATGGCAGTGTGCGATGACTGCCAGAGAAGCATCACCCAGATGAACATAAGCATGTATGCCAAACGAGTACAGATATGTGAGAGCATCACAAGCTAAGCAAATATTTATGTTGCTACAGAGCAAGCTGTAAGTGGTGGTGACACCCAGTTTTTGCTGCTGGGTACATAAATATTTACTAATGGACCTCTGTACGCAGGGGTTCTGCTAAATGCCTTCTGGGAATAGATTGCTAATTTGTCTTTGAAATAATTTCATAGAATCACCGAAGTTGGAAAAGACCTCCGAGATCATCCACAGGATCACGGAATGGCCAGGGTTGGAAGGGACCTCAAGGATCATGAATCTCCAACCCCCCTGCCACATGCAGGGCCGCCAACCTCCACGTTTAATACTAGACCAGGCTGCCCAGGGTCCCATCCAGCCTGGCCTTGAACAGCTCCAGGGACGGGGTATCCACAACCTCTCTGGGCAGCCTGTTCCAGCACCTCACCGCTCTCTCTGCAAAGAACTTCCCCCTGACATCCAGTGCCTGACCAGAGAAGAAATTTTCTTCCAGAGAAGAAATTTTTTCTAATATCCAACCTGAATCTCCCCCAATGCAATGTGAGGCCATTCCCTCTCATCCTATCTCTAGTTACATGGGAGAAGAGGCCAACCCCCGCTCACCTCAACCTCCTTTCAGGGAGTTGTAGAGAGTGGTGAGGTCTCTGCTTAGCCTTCTCTTCTCCGGACTGGCAATCCCAGTTCCTTCAGCTGCTCCTCTTAAGGCCTGTGCTCCAGACCCTCACTGGCTTTGTTGCCCTTCTCTGGACACACTCCAGAGCCTCGATGTCTTTCTTGTAGTGAGGTGCCCAGATCTGAATGCAGTGCTTGGTGCAGCCTCACTTATAGCTTTTATGTAACTCCATTTTGGACTAACGAAGATAAACGCACTGTATGAAATAATTGAAACAGAGCACAGCAGAAAGCACTTGCATGCTTGTAAAAGGAAATTTGAGTTGGCTGTCTTGTCTTCTGCAAATTTAAAGGTTTAACATACTTGCTATGTGATTTCCTGTCTCTCATATGCTTTAGTATCTTATTTGGAGGTTGGTCCTATTCCTGCTGTTTTCTTCCTTTTACAAGCCCTTCGTGATAACACAAGCCCCATTGGTTTAGCATTATGGCAGCCCGATCTTGTATTCAGAAATTATTGTAGAACAGATCCAAATCTGTAAAGGCTTTTATTGTAGAACAGATCCAAATCTGTGTTGCTTTTATGTTGGTTTTTGTATGGTAAATCAGTTCTTCCTGATGAAAGGAGGCTTACCTTTCTGTTCAACTCATTTCCTCTGAGCTTGAGTTCTCTACGTTACCGTTGCCTTTCATTGAACTTAGGCAGAATTTTAATTTGAGGAAGCTACTGAGTTTAACTTTTTTTTTTTTAATGAGCATACTTTTAGAAGAATTCAGGATCTCTCCTGAAGTGCACGTATTGTGCATTTATATAATGTGATAAATCTCAAGCCCTGACTTGAGCCCTTTTTGCTCATCTGTGTACAGATGCATGATTTCATGCCAGCCACAGTCTTCTATAAGACTCCATTATTAAACTGTATATGCATGCTGTGGCTGTGAAGTTCAAGGTCCTAGCAACAGATTGCATTGAAGACCAGATCAGAAGACCTGAACAATGGGGCCTTGTCAATGTCCTTGATTACTTCTTAAAACAAGTCCTGACAGATGGCTGCTCAGAGCTGTGTTCTCTGCTTTATTGATGTGCAGAAAAAAGAAAAAACTGGTGATGTTTCTTACTGGTGCTTAAAAAACAAACAATCCAAAGCCCATGGAAAGATCACCACCTCCAACCACAAAGCTACCAGAAGAACTGTAGAGCATAACAACTTCTATAGCTACTGCTATTAGAATATTTTGATCTGAAGTGCCTGCAAAAGTTAGTGTGCTTTCCATGTTGGTTTTTTTTTTTTTTGCTTTATTTTATCCTTGAGTAGACATTTGATACCTTTCAGTTTGAGAAAACAGAATGAAGTACATCCGTATTCTTATCCCACTTGAGATTGTTGTCTGTATAAGTCAGCAATTCTTTGTGCATGGGAAAAGGGAAATACTTCGTCATGCTGTCTTCTGAAAACATGGATTGGCAGTTACTGTGCCAGTGGTCTTGTGCTGTCTGTGCCGCAGTTCTGCAGAGAGGTGGCACATGTGGTGCCATGAAGGTGAAGGCAAATGCCTTAATTTTCATTCTGCTCGTTACTGCATATGTAACAGCATTCAAGAAAATGGCTGTCACCTCATCTGAGCAGTTCAGAACACCTGGGCAGCTCTTCCCGTTTCCATGTTACTTAAGATTTTCCTGAGGTCACATTCCTCTTTTCTGCTCACGCACACTAAAAATCCCCAGCAAAGAGCCCTGCCTCCCGTAGTTAATGATTCCTTAAGGAGAAGCCCTTCTTTCTCTTGCTGGTCTCTTTACTCTGTCTGCCACAGAGCTGATGTTTTAAAATGTGTTTTAGTATAATTCTGTAATCTTCTTTTATGGGTAGAATTTGTTTTGGAAATTTGGTTACTTTATTTTGGAAATAATTTTTGTATGTGAAATTAATTTGTTCAGACTAGAAATCACAGTTATTTTTACTAAGATGCAATTATTTTCTTCTGGTTTCTGTTCTGTTTCATCTCAGCACGCACAGCGTAGTTTACTCAGCCAGGCTGATTGTGCTTGTGAGTGGACAGACGCTTAGAAGGAAGCTCTGCAGCTCTGACAGATGGCCTAGGAAACCTTACTGTCATAATCAAAGCCATGGTAATGTACATCAACAAAAGTAGAGTAAACAAAAGAAATGTTCTGTTACAAAGAGCCAGCTTTGGTTTATGCCCTGTCCTGTACAGTGGATATCCTCGTGGCTGTGTTACCGACACCTCCAGGAGTCTTTTTTTCTACCTAAACTTTGTGTATAGCTGTATGACAAATGAACCTTAATTTGATGATGAGGATTTCCTGGAATTTCCTGAAGGAGGAAATTAAATCATGGTTTTTTTAAAAGCAGTATTAAAAATACACAGAGTTTGTATAATAGCAATCATCATTAAGACAGTGGAATAAATAGTTGCAGATTGATCCTGTGTTGCTTTTTATACTACACGTACAGTATGTTTTTCAAATGAATATTGGCGTCTGATAGATTCCAGCAATGTCTTTCCCTTCTGTTCCTTTCTTTTTCCAGACAATCACTCTCAATCTATCAGGCCTCCCCTGCTTCATTTCTAACCTTCACCTCAGTGAGCAGCTTTCTACCTCAGAGTCTTGTAAGTACGCCTTCAATACATTTGGTTGCTCTTGTGAAGTGAGTTGCACTGTTTCTTGTGTATGCACACAAATTATGACAAGATACTAAGAATTTGGAATTATTCACCTTCAGTGCTGGAGGTTCTATGCCTGCCTAAGTCTTAAATATCCTGCTTTTCTTTTTACCATAAGACACAATGTTATAACTGAATTTGTAGGATTGCTACCTCCCAGTCTATTCATGCATATTGAAGAAAAAATTTGCTGGCACTGAGATGCAATTTGGTTTATCCTTGGGGTTTATTCCAAGGCTGCATGCTCTGACGTGCTGGTATAGTTTGACTGTTGGAAGTGGTCGTGACCTTTCTAGTCGACATCAGTTCCTTCCCAGGGAATTAACTGCTGCTGACTACAGTGCAGGTTCTGTTGTTCCATCCCCACAAAAGATAATCTGACTTTTTTACTGTTTCTATTATTAGTATTTCTGCATTATTAGGATGATGGCTCATTGCTGTCTGTCGATTGCTCTGAAAGGATGCCTCCTATTTATTTCCATAGAAATGACAACGGATACATAGGGTGAGATCTCTGCTACAAAGCTGTTTTTCAACATAGTCACCACCATTAGCTATCCTTTTTTTTTTCCTTTTTTTTCTTTTTTTCCCAGCGTTGAGTGAGAGCCTGCATGCTGTGCTTGTTTTAAAAAAATAAAACAATAATTGAAATAAATCTGTTTGGCTGTCTGGGTGGCTCGTCTTGCATTGCTGTTGCCTCTGCTGAAACGCACCACCCACCGCTTCACTGTGCTCATATCCACGTGTTGGTTTTCATAAATGTGCAGGCATCGATGAATGTCAGTGGGTGCAGCTTTTTCAGCGTGGAGGAGTTCAGCGACACCCCTGTGCTCCATGTGCACTTCCATGTCAGATGCTGTGCTGTCATTCTGGCCCTCTGCTGCCGTCTGTTGCGTGGCTACAAAATGTAACTGAATGCTGGCGGGAAGGTTCAACCTCTGCTGCCATCCCACCAACATCCACCTCTGATGTTGTGGGCCAGCTTTATAAAACAGGAGGCATTACTTTTGAATCAGCCCTTGTGCAGTTATGAAAAATTAAGGTTTATGGTGGGTGGCTGAGTAAATCGGTGGCTGCTAATGAGATCAACAACTACAGGATAACAGTAGTTAGACACTGATAGTTTTAAAGTCAATTTAAATGATGTGGCTGTGTTGGGTTATTTTTTTATTTCATGTTATGTTTCATTGTAGTATTTCCTGAAAACTCTTCAGGTGTGGCATTCTGAATCTGCAAACTCTAGTATTCTTGAGCAACTCCATCCTGTAAAGGTAAGTGGATTAGCCTTCATACTCCATTGTAAAACTGCTGTTAAGAATTGGTATTGCAAGAAGTGCTGATTAGTCTGGTAATGCAGATTGTTTTGGAGGTCTCAAACACTGCAGCTTTTTAGTAGATACACGCTTTGAGAGTAATGATTGATAATTGTAATAATGCAGCACATGGATGTCCTTTTCCATCTTTGGGCCCACCTTACTGCCTTTTCAACCTGTGCACTGAATTGCAATGAAATGTCCTATACCTCAGCACTGTGCTGAGCCTCACCTTACTCATACTCACCCACTGGATGTTAGTCAGCTTTAGAAACACAATTGTGTTTCTGCTACAGAAGGACTTGCAGGATATCTGTAGTATTGATCTGGCCTGAAGGTGACAACCTTCCAACTTGCTGGTCTCTGCCCGTGTTCTTTGTCATAACATCGGGATGTGCGTGCTTGTTGGATGCATTGATAAGAAATGTTTTTGAGAAGAGAACCTTGTACTTCCCAGAGAGTAAGAATGTGAGGATTTGGGAGACTCTTCACAAACCTGATTCAAGTGTGCTTTCCCAGACTTGGTACTGTTAAAGTAGCCCTTCTCAAAAACAGGGCATTGTGCCTGGTGTGACTTAAATCCTACCCACAAAGGAAAATTCCCTGCAGTCTCTCTGATCTCAGGTGCGTGTTTCTCCCATTGCTGGAAAGGCTGGACTTTCATGCCTTAACTGTATGTGGACGGCTCTCTTTATTAGCTCTGTTTGACTGCAGTTTTAGAATCATAGAATCATAGAATCGCAAGGTTGGAAAGGATCTGCAAGATCATCTAGTCCAACCGTCCTCCCATCACCACTGCTACCACAAGCCCTAAACCAGATCTCGTAGCTCCTCATCCAGGCGCCTCTTGAACACTGCAGGGACGGCGACTCCACCACCTCCCTGGGCAGCCATTCCAGTGCCTGACTGCTCTCTGAGAGAAAAAGTTCTTCCTCATGTCTAACCTAAATCTCCTCTGGTACAACTTGCGGCCATTTCCTTGGGTCCTGTTTGTTGCCTGGGAGAAGAGGCCAAACCCCTCCTCATCACAGCCTCTCTTCAGGAAGTTGTACAGTGCAATGAGGTCTCCTCTGAGCCTCCTCTTCTCCAGACTAAACAATCCCAGCTCTCTCAGCCGCTCCTCATAGGACTTGTGCTCCAGACCCCTCACCAGTTTCGCTGCCCTTCTCTGGACACGCTCCAGGGCCTCAGTGTCTTTCTTGCAGTGAGGGGCCCAAAACTGAACACAGTACTCGAGGTGCGGCCTCACCAGTGCTGAGTACAGGGGGATGATTCCCTCCCTGCTCCTGCTGGCCACACTATTTCTAATGCAGGCCAGGATGCCATTGTCCCTCTTGGCCACCTGGGCACACTGTCGGCTCATGTTCAGCCAAGCATCAACCAACACCCCCAGGTCCCTTTCCTCCTTGCAGTCATCCAGCCACTCATCCCCAAGTCTATAGCACTGCATGGGGTTGTTGTGGCCAAAGTGCAGGACCCAGCAGTAGCTGTATACTAGCTGTATACAGACTTATTGGGAGGTATAAAAAGGTCTTTGAAAATAGCTTGGAGATATTAACCACTGAAGCAAGAAGGTGAATTTTTTTTGCCTTAAATTAGACTTCAGAGGATGTCCTTGAACTCAAAAGCTTGGACTTTGTTGTAGCTTGATACTTTCGGGTACAGCTTGAACTTTCTTTAATTCTAGGTCTGGAGGGGAAGCTTTTCTTCACACCTTGATGTGGATGAAATCTGTACTTTAACACTCAAGACAGGCAGAAATGTAGCTGACCAGAGCCTCCACCATCTCAGCCCTTTCCTTCAAATTACAAAGATGACTCTAATATTTGTAAGTCAGAAATCTCTTATCAAAACTTACTTTTCATATAGATACAATCTCATTGTGGGAAGACCGGCGTGGTATTTGAATCATCTGGTGTAGGACACATGAAATAACCTGAATTTATCCCTGTTTCTCTGATAATTTGTTTGTATTCCTGTAAATGCCAGAAATCGCTGTCCTGGGTCCAGAGCTCTGTTCCCTCATGAGCTGTATGTGTTGCTGACCCACCATTTTGGGTGCATGGGTAGGCCAGTCTTCATGTCCTCCTGAGCCTACATACACATAATAGTAAGAAACAGCAAACTTGTTTAACCTTGTCCTAAAGTTATAAATCTGTTTGTCCAACCTGTGCCCTGGTCACAGTGGCATCGTGACATAACAATGTCATCTCTGCACTCAGATCACAAGCCCTGACAGCAGGCACTGGGGATAATTTAGTGTGAGGCTGTTCTTCACATTGGTCTTCGTATCCAGGCACATGGATGGTATCTTTTTCCAAATGGACCGTGGTGGTAGACGGGTAAATTCAATTGTGCAGGATCTGTAAAATAAAATTATATACCCTATAATTATTCTTGCAAATAACACTTAGTTGCAGGGACGTATTCCCATTTTTTCTTGCCCAGGTTTCATAACTATAATAGTAGTATTGTTCCCTGTAGCTGTTATTTCATCTGGTTCAAGAGGGCTCTTTGGCTTCATACTTTACCTCCACTGTTAATACTGGTGGATCCAAACCCTTGGTCTCCAGGAATGGTGGTGATCTGAGGTGGATCCCCTTTTCTCACAATTGTTTTTGAAACTGGCAATATCAGTAACTGTTCTGTCATGGGGTTGAATAATTAAATCTTGTTCACCATTGTTTAGCAGAATTGGATTTATCCTTATCTGCATTCATTACTCCTCTCATGACGTGACAGTTTTCTTCCCCAGAAACCCAAGGGAATCCTTTTCTTTCCCTGTTTTTGCCAGAAGATCCAATTGACACATGTCCCATTTACAGATATGTTCAACTCCATTTCTCCCTTTTGCATGGGCCATAAGTCTGAAGCCCTTTGAAGAGCTTCCGTTGCTAATTCAGAGGCAAGTTGCTGTTCATTTCTTCTCTCCAACTCTTCCTTGTCACTTTATATATAAACGGGTTTAAAATTTGTCCTAGATATGACCGTGCTGTCTCCAAAAACCAAACAATCCAATAAACCTTTGTGCCTCGTTCTTATTACAGGGTACTGCAAAATCTAGAATTTTGTGTCAAGTTTTGGGTAGTATTTCCCAGTGCCCAAAATGCCAGTGAATATATAAGTTTCACTGTTTGAGACTGCCCTTGAATTTTAGTAGGATGAATTTCCCAGCCTTTCTGTTTCATGTGGTCCACAACCAATTCCAGCATTTGTTCCAGCTCTTCCTCACAGCTTCCCTGAGTCAGGATGTCATCTATGTAATGAACTATTTGCATGTGAGGAGGCAGTTTGTAATCATGCAGATGTTCAGCCACTGTTCTGTGGCAAATGGTTGGATTGTGCAGCTATCTGTGTGGCAGTCTACAGAAAGTGTCTTGTCACCCCTGCCACGTTCCTCTGCAATTGGGATAGTGAAAAATGCATTAGCTAAATCAATTACAGCATACCCGGTTCTGGAATGTTTCTGAACTTCTTCTATTAAAGCAATGGTTATCTGCTACAGCTGCTGTGAGAGGCGGGGTGTGCTTATTTAATTTCCTCCATGACCCATCGCTTTTTGACAGGCCATATTGGATTGTTCCAAGCTGTAGTAGTTGACTTAAAACTCCTGCATCCAATAAATCATTAATTGTCCTTGATATCTCTTCATGTCCCCTCCAGGGTCCTATATTGTTTCATTGTCACTACTTCAGTTGCAGCAGGAATCTGCCCAGCAGGCATTTTTACTTTTCCCACTAAAACTGTCGGAGCACTAATGCAGTTCTTTATTCCAAATTGGTGCTGACCATTGGGAAGATTCAAGGTGAGTCCTTGTGGAATACCTATCCCTATGATGTATTCTGGGACAGGGACAATCATGACAGGATACAGTCATTTCAGGAGGTTTCCTATTTTCATTTCTATTTGTATTTTCACAGCTTCCATTTGTTTCCCTCCCAACCCTATTAGTGATTGTCCTTCACATTTCTTGAGGTTTCCATATATTAAGAGGCCTCTGCTCCAGGGTCACTTGAGGATCTTACAGTTTGTGAGGACCAGTTTTTTAAAAACATTTGAAGCTCTACGTGGGGAAATTCTTTACAGAGAGGGTGGGAACAGTCCTTGGTCCCCTGTATTGGCAGGGGGGTTGAATTCATGATCTTGAGGTCCCTGTTGGCAATTCTGCACTGTGATTCTGGGTCATTGGTCCTGTACCCGTTGCACTGGAGATCGACCATCATTTCATTCTTGTTTGTTATGTGGAGCTGTTTCTCTCATCTCTTTCCAAGGATAAAATTGGAATATGGTTCCCAATCCTTCTCCCCCAGAACAGCCGACCCATTCGCATTGGGCGCTCTGCAAATAGATAAGAGGTCCCATTGAGGCTCCTGAGGGAGTGCAGTAGGTGGAATTGTTCCTGGGTCTTTTGCTTTAGAATTTGGCACTTTCCTGCTAGGGTTTATTTAACCCTCTGTGTTTATATAACCTCTGTAATTCAGGAATTAGAAAACTATCAATCTTAGCATGAGACATCCTTAATAAAGCTGTCTCTTAATAAAGCTGTAAACAATTCTTTTCAAGAAATCCTATTTTCACTGTCACCTTTTTTAAACAGAATGCTTTAGCCAAATCTGTACAGGCTTTCTTGTTTCCTTGCAAGCTGTCCCTTTGTCCTGGCATTTACCAGTAAAACCTGTGTCCAAGTTTGCTTAATTTGGTAGACTGTAGGAGGGAAGGGAAGGGAAAATGAACCTTGTCATTACAGGAAGAGAATGCAGGCTTGCTTCAGCTTTTGCAAGATGATTCACCCATGCCCCCAGAAATCATGTAAAATCCAGTCATGTTTAGATATATATATCAAATATATATATATATATATATGATATATATATCAAATAATAGAATTATTTAGGTTGGAAACGACCTCTAAGATCACCAAGTCCAACCCCAACCCACCCCCACCATGCCCACTGACCTTGTCCCTCAGTGCCACGTCTCCACGGTCCTCGTAAACCTTCAACTTGTCAGCTTGTTCTCTGTGAGTGTGTAGCACAAACAGCCTTGCTGCGCTTTGTTTGTATGTTCCCTATAGATCTGGAGGTGGGGAAGCTGCCCCAGTGACTGCAGAAGGAACTCTAGCTGCGCTGTGCCTGGTTACTGGTCAGCATCATAGTCTTGGTCTGCTTGACTTGACTGGTGGAAGTGTAAATCGCTGAGGTTTGTATGTCAAGCACTTACTCTGGACAGTGTGCTGTCACTGGAACGGTACCTATGAAGGAATGACCTGTCCATAATGCGCATCTCATCAGCACTGCCTGGTGCCTTATACTGGGCTGCCTTGTTTTGGAGTCACGTGCCAAATCAAGCTGGCACTGCCTGGTGGGTCTCCTGGGTAACACTGTGGTTAGAAACCCTGGTTTTGGTGCCTTTGTGTGATGCGAGATTCCCTACCAACTTCTGAAATACAATTTTCTCCTAAGTCCTACACTCCTGTCTGCTAAGCTGTGTTCTTATCGCTACAGAATGTGATTCTTGTTTGCTTTTGCAGGTGTTTGTAACTGTTGGTAACTGTAAACTGTTGGTTTCTAACGCTCTGAAGGCATCACAGACCGCCTGCTTGTCTCCGCAGTGCTCAGGGGCTTTTCTGAGCTGCATGCCCTGCACTGCAGCCCTGTGGCACAGCCTCACATCTGGTGACAGACTGAAGCTGGAGACTCCTGGCAGCAGAGGATGCTCCTGCCCCACAGAAGGGCTCGAGGCTCCAATGCAGCTCCAGTGCCCTCAGTGCTGGGCAGGAAGCAGAGGTGCACCCAACCTTATTCCTTGCGCGGATCACTGTGTGAGGCCACCAGGAAAGGTGGGCACGGGTGATGCTGCTGGGGGACATGTGAACGGCATCAAAAGTGACTGCAGAGCTCTCGGGCTAGTAGTCAGGGGCATGAGGGCCTTGGTGCTGCTGTGGGACAGGTGTGAAGAGGAGGGCACTGGTGGTGCGTGCCAGTCATTGGCTGCAGGACTGGTGCTGGCAGCAGGGCCTTGGGTTCTGTGGCTGGGGGATCTATTTGCAGATTGGTGTCTGCTTGGAAGAGGTGGGACCCACCTCCCTAAGGGTTGTGAGGATATTTTCATCAGTAGGACGGCAGCTTCATGAGGGAGGCTTTAAACTATGAATGGGAGGGTTGCTGAGTGAAGGGATGGCATGATGCTGTGGGAGGAACCAGAAAATCAGCATTATGATTAAGCGAGGACACTGCCAGCAGGTTCACAAGGAAATGCCTGAAGGCATATGGAGAAATCCCCCAAAGCTCCAGAGGAGGTTCTGGTGGGTAATGGTGAGGCTGCTTGGATTCGCACAGATGGAGAGAGAAATAGATGAACAAGAGGGATCAACACAGGAAAGAACTTTTGGAGGGAGGGATGGAAGAGTGGATTGAAGGATCATCATGTGAAAGAATGGATGGAAATATAGGTGGATGGAAGGATCAACCGAGGAAATGATTTCTGCCCCAAAGACCAGTGCCCCCAGGCCCTGTCCCCTCCATGGGGACCAGTGGGGGTGGCCCTGGAGGTACAGAACCTGCATCCCATTGGCTCGAGCCACTTCCTTGGCTGCTTCAAAACTTGGAAACTTTGGAGGAGGCTCAGCTCCATGGCTCCAGCGTGGTGAGTGCCCCTGTATCCCCTGTCCGTTTGGGTTGGGGTTATGGGGTCTATGGTGCAGGGTAGAGCTTAGGTATGGTGGTTCATTGCTCCCTTTTAGTGGGATGTGGGGTGAGATGGGTTCTTGCCACATGGGTCCCCTTCTTACAGGTGTGAATGGGTTCCTTGGAGTAGAATGGATCCCATTGCCCACCTATGAGGGTTTATGGGGTACATTGGGACAGGGTGGGGTCCCTAACCCTGCAGCTGGATGCTCTGTTTAAGGTGAGAAGGAAGACAGTGAGGTAAAGCAGGGCAGAGGGAGGACCCCTGCTTGCCCCTCTCCTTCACTGCTATGTTAGTGGGGTAACAGCAGTTCTCAGAGCAACTATCCAAACCATCCTGGTCTCCTCTCTGAGTTGTGAAGATGGTGCTTTATGGCCTTTTTCTATCTAGGGTGGTTGGTGCTGCAACGTGGTGAGTTCCATTGGGCCAAAATTACTGATTTTGTGCTGAAATTCCACTCTTCTTTCCCAGCTGTATTCTCAACGGATCCTCCTTCCCCACCCTCTCCTTCCTCTAGACTTGTATCTTCAGCCTCCATCCACCCTTTTGCAGCAACCTTCCTTTATCCCTCCCAATCCAAATCTGTCATTTCCAACCCCCAAATCCATGCACCCTTCCCTTTTACCCCTTGCTTTTCATCTCCAGCCCCAAATCTAGCATTTCTAACCCCCAAATCCATCTAAGCTTTCCCTTGTTTTCCATCCCAACCCCATAATCTGGCATTTCCAACCCTCAAATCTATGTACCCTTTTACCTCTTGCCTTACATATCTGACCCCAAATCAGGCATTTCCAACTTAATCCACTTAAAATTCTGCTTTCCACCTCCAAGCCATGATCTGTAAGTAACCTGCTTTTTTAGGGTTATAAATTGGGGCTTGGGAGTTAAGGGATCCTGGCACCTAAAAAGGACTGGGGACCTGGGAGGACCCTGCCCTCCATGTCCCCTTCTCCCCGCAGCACCCAACTGCCCTACCAGCACCTGCTGCACTCTGCATCCTGGATTTCACCTATGGGTTCTGTAAGGGCTGTGTGTCCCCAGGTGGTCCCCACTGCGGTGACAAGTGCTGGACAGTGCCAGCCGTGGTCACCTCAGGGCTGTGCCAGGCTGTGAGTACAAACCACTGCCTGAGCTTCGATAGGATGGCCATGGCTGTCAGGGTCAACTGCATCTGTGTGGTGGCACGGAGCTGCAACACAGGCAGAGTCCACCATATCTTCAAGGTGACTCTCTGACACCCAGGGCAGGCTCAGCAATCGCAGTGTTGCTGTCACTGTGCACCGGCATTGCTTTGTGCTGCACTCTGGGAAATACGTGGTGGTGAGGATGAGGAGGTGGTGTGGGGTGGGAATGGGGAATGTGGAGATGGAAGGGTGGGGAGTTGGAAGTGGTAGTAGAAAGGGTTGCATAGGGTGGGATAGAGAACATGGAAAGAGATAAGGATGGAGAACAGAGCTGAAACAGAGGCTAAAGAAGAGGGATGGAGAATATGGAAGAGAGGGATGGCGAAGGACAGAAGTGATGGGATGGATGGATAGTGGGAGGGATGGAGAACAAGGAAGGGATGTGCACCAGGTCACATCCTTGGCCCACAAGACTGACACCATCCTCCTGTTCTCAGACTTCAGCCTCAACCAGTGCTCTTTAACATCTTTATCAGCGACAGCGATGATGGAATTAAGAGTACCCTCAGCAAGTTTGCTGATGACACCAAGCTGAGTGGTGTGGTTGACACAGTGTGTATAGTCAACAGATATACAGAGTGGTGTGGTTAGGTTGGTATCTACAGATCGTATAGCTAGAAAGATCATGGTGGAAAGGGATAATCAAAAATAAATGAAAATGCTCACCCACGCCCTGGGCTCACAGAAAAACTCCAAAGGGAGCAATCTCCAGGAAGAGATCTTTCCTCAGTGAGTGTCAGCCTTTAAATGGGGTCACACTGTTGAATTGCCTTCACCTGTGCTCCCATAGCTGACTCAGTCCTTGCCTCAGGTGATTAATCAGAGGTTCAGGCCATGATTCAGCAGTTCCCATACACAGTGGAAGGAAGGAATGCCAATCAGAGGGACCTCAGTAGACTTGAAAGGTAGGCCCAGGTGAATCTAAGGTTCAGGTTCAACACAGCAAAGTGCAAGTTTTTTGCACTTGGGCCTGAGGAATCCCTGGCATATATACAGACTGGAAGGAGCAGTTCTTGAGAGCAGCCCTGCAGAGAAGGACCTGGGGGTTCTGATGAATGAAGAGCTTAACATGAGCCAGTAGCGTGCTCTTGCAGCTCGGAAAGCAAATGGTATTCTGGGCTCCATCAGAAGAGGAGTGGCCAGCAGGGACAGGGAGGGGATTGTCCCTCTCTACTCTGCTCTTGTGAGGCCCTATCTGGAGTAATGTGTCCAGGTCTGGAGCCCCCAGTACAAGAAGTACAGAGAGCTGTTGGAAAGAGTCCAGAGGAGGGTCACAAAGATGATCACAGGGCTGGAACATCTCCACTACGAAGACAGGCTGAGGGAGCTGGGCTTGTTCAGCCTGGAGAAGAAAAGGCTGCGGGGTACCTCATTGCAGTCTTCCAGGACCTAAAGAGAGTCTATAAACAGAAGGAGAGTCAACTCTTTGAAAGGGTAGATAACAGCAGGACAAGGGCAAATGGTTTTAAGTTGAGGGAGGGAAGATTGAGGTTGGATGTCAGGGGGAAGTTCTTTACTATGAGAGTGGTGAGGTGCTGGAACAGCTACCTAGAGAGGCTGCGGATGCCCCGTCCATCCCTGGAGGTGTTCAAGACCAGATTGGATGGGCAGCCTGGGCTGGTATTAAATGCAGAGGTAGGTGGCCCTGCGTGTGGCAGGGGGGTTGAAGATTCATGATTCTTGAGGTCCCTTCCAACCCAGGCCATTCTACGATTCTGTGACTGGGAAAGGCGTTACAACAGAGGTTGTGATGATGGAAGGACTGGCACATTAGAGAGGTACTATAAAGGAAGGGAAGAAGATTGCTCACCCATATCAGAAGATTCCAGGTTCACAGGAAAAAGCATCACCAAGGAGGGATCTCCAGAAAGAGATCCTTCCCCAGCTGCAGTCAGCCCTTACATGAGGTCTAAGAGAGATGCAGCCAGGCTCCAACCCTTCCTGTCACACAGCTGAATTGCCTTCATCTGTGCTCCCAGGGCTGAGCAGGTCCTTTCCACAGGTGCTCAATCAGTGGTTCAGGCTGGGACTCAACAGATCCCATGCATATGTGAAAGATTTTAGATATTTTTTTTTTCTAGGAAGATTGAAAAAGCAAAAAAGCTCTCTGCCCTTGTTCCTGCCCTTTGTTCCTGCCTCCACCTGCCCTCAGCGTGCAGCCAGGAGAGGAGGGGCACTCAGGAGCACGATGGGAGCCCTTCATATCTCCTCAGCTCCTGACCTTCCAGCACTGCAGAGACATTTCATATTTCAGTGACAGTCTGCAGCCCCCCACAGCCCCCCTGACCCGGCCCCAAAGGCCTGCTGCCTCTCTCTCCCCCCACCCACACAGATGTGCCCGCTGGGCACTGGCACTGCTGTCCCAACAGTGGATTTGTCACCCGGCCCGCAATAAGTCTGTCAGCACCACGTATTTATTTCGAGAGTGCCGGCCCGGGCGCTCGGTGGTTTGCATAGGAGGAAGAAATGTTTCCCGAGGAGGGCCCTGGCACGCGCTGCCCCGAGGAGCGGCGCACACTGACGTGTGGAATCAGTCTCTGTAACCACAAAGTAGTTATAGAAGCAGGTATGTTTAATCAGGGCTGCGCATACGCCGGGTGCAAGGGGGAGAGCTGCTCCTAACTTGCACAGCATCAGGAAAAAGCGTGCTACAGATAGAGGCCGAACTAATACATAACCAGTAGTTTCCAGGAATTGGGATACATCTTCATTACGTTCCCAGAACCCATTAGCATGCGGTCCCCCCGCGTGCACAGTGAGTGGTGAGGGTCTCCTCCTGGTGGTCGCGGGATGAAGAATCCTCATCTTCCTCGCGAAGGCTCCTAGTCTTTCTCCCTGTTAACTTTTGACCCTGCGGGAGGGGCAGCCCCCCCAGCCCAGTTCCAGCTTGCCCTGCGGACATCGAATCACCTCCCTGCCAGGCGTCCTCAGGCTGTTCTCAAACCCTTCTCTTTACGGCCTTCCTCCCCTCGTTATCCCAGACCCAGTGTCTGCCATCCCTTATTTTTCTAACATTCTTGCTTCTATAAAGTATCTTTAACTCCCCCTCCCCCCCATCCTTAGTCCCTGTGAAGCCTTTTCCTCACTTTTTTACTACGGGGCCTTTCTCACCCTTCACCGCCGGCCCGCACAGCCGCACCGGACAACCGCGCACCAGGCACGGGCTGCGGCCCCGCACGGCCTCCGGCACGCCCCGCCCCCCGCCTCTCCTATTGGCCAGCCCTGGCCGCTCGGTCATCTCATTGGCTGCCACTGCCGCCTGTTATATGCACGCCTTGCCCCCGACCCTTCTTCCGGGAGAGCGCCGTCCGCCCCTTCGTCTCTGCGGAGCCAATTGGCTGCCCTGGCTGTCACTTGAAGCTTGGGAGGAGGGACGATTGGACAAACGGGGCCACGCGGGGTGCCCGCTCCGCGCGTGCGCGGTCCGAGCGAGGGCGAGTCCGGGTACCTGGCGCGCGGAGGCGTGACGTCACCCGAGGCGACGCGCAGTGGCCGGGGTGAGCGTCACGTGAGCCGGCGGTACGGGGCTGAGGAAATGCGGGTCCTCGCGGGGCTGGGCGGTGGGTCTGGCGTGTTATTGGGGCGTGGGGGGCCACGTAGGGCTGGGAAGGGAATCCGAGGCGTCCTCCTGGAGCTGCGGGTGCCGGGACGTGTTCTGGGGGCCCCGTGGGGCTGGGAAGGGGGTGGGGAAGCGGGGCTCTCACGAGGCCCGGGGGGCACGGGCCTGTTGTGCGGGGTATTGCCCTGGGACTCGGGAGAAGGGGCCGGCGGTCTCCGTGCCCGATGGGGCCGTTCTCCTCCCTTTTGTTCCCCTCTCGCAGAACCGTGGCCGCCCCCCTACCCCCACGCTGGTGCCGGGCGAGGCCTCGGAGAGCGGCTCAGAGCCGGAGCCGGGGGGGAGCGCGGCCGGGACCCCCGCAGCGGGGCTGAAGGTTCCGGGGGAGGCGTCGGAGACCGAGGAGGAGGAGGAGGAAGAGGACAGTGCGGCCCGAGTGCCGCTGCCAGGAGTGTCCCGGGGGGGCCCCTCACTGCTGCAGCAGCGGCTGGGGGCGGGCGAGGGGCGGCTGCGGGGCGCGATGGCTGAGGCACTGGGACGCAGTTTCGGTGGGGCTGCGCGGCTGCTGGAAGGCCTGGGGGGGCCCCTGGGCCAAGCCCAAGCTGGGGCAGCTGCCACCGCGCGCTGCCTGTGCCTGGTGCGCCGTGAGCTGCGCGCTGCGGCTGCCACCGTGGCCACCATCACCGCCTGCTGCCCGACATCCGCGGGGAGTTGTGAGAGTGGGAACACCGGTGGGGCAGTGCTGGCAGCCGTGGGGAGCTCCTGGTGTCGTTGTTGCAGTGTCGCTGTCTCTAATCTCCAGCGCTGCGTCCAATGGACTTGGGGGTTGTGGTTGTCACTGATGGCGTTCTCACTGTCGCTGCGTTTCCAGTGCTGTGTCCCCTTGAGCTGATGCTGCCATCAGCAGCGCTGCCACTGATCACTCGGTGTCTCAGCGGTGTCACCTGGGCTGTGGGGACCTTGGCCTCACAGTGATGTTGTCACCAAATGGAAGCTCCTGACAATTGCTTGGTCCAGAATTCTGTGGTTTTGCCCTGTAGGGGATCTGAGGTTTGTGGCACCAAGTAAAGCCCTTTGGGGACACAGCTGCAGCAAGGACACAACTTTCACTAGGCGGGTGGCAGCGTGTTCACCCATGGCACTGTTGTGCCAGTGGTCTGAGCAAAGTCCCTTTTGTTGCCCCTCGTGTCCCCGGGCTGTGGTTGTGTCCTGCCGTACAAATGTCTCCAGCACCTGGCCACTGTCCCCAAGCTGTGGCTATATCCTGTTACCCTAAGTGCCTCTTGGCCATGTCCACAGCCCGCTGCTACCTCTGTGTGCCCCTCTGAGAACTCTAGCCGGGGACAGGGAGAAGCACATGTGATATTCCCACCACGGAGCCACGTGGGTCTATTGCATTGCATCCTGCCTGGGCTACCACCCCCTATGGGACACCAGGGATACACCCTGGGTGCTGGTGGACTTGTGGCACCAAGATGCCTGGGGCCTGGCGAGGGTCCTGGGGGCTTCCGGTGTCTCCAGGAGGGTCCCAAATATCCCCGGGACTGACCTGAGGGGTGGTGGAAAACCAGGATGAAGGTTCACTTTCCCCATTCCCCTGTGTTGCAGCAAAGGGGAGAGGTTTTGTGAAGGGCACAGTGGTATTGGATTCCTTTCATAGAGATTCTGGGCTTCGGTTCCCTGCCCGTATCCAAATTAGAATGAAAAACAGTATTAAAAATGTACATTTTGAGGAAGAACCTCTGAGCACTTGTAACTGGCAGTGCTTTTCTAGATAACCTGTATCTAGATAATGGTTATATTCTAGATAACCCATAAGGAGTGCTGGGTGATGCTGACTGATACCATCAATTGTGAGCTTGCTGTATAGAAAGTTTCCCTGTGTGGGAGTGAGGAAACAAAATGTGGTGATTCAATACTGTGGGGTTATTATAGGGTTACTAGAGTCTAGGATTCTAGAGTCTGAGGATTGTATGAGGATGCTACGAGGATACTAGCTCCTGTGAGTGTAAGTTCTGTTATTTCAGATTCTGTGATTGTTTCCCAATTCTAGATTCTTTGATTCTGTGATGATTCTGGGCTTCAAATGTGTGGTGATTCTGATTCCTCACTAAGAGTATAGACTCCCAGATTTGTAGCTATGCAATATGATGCATTTCCATATCCACCCCTGTGCATAGTGTGTGGCATAATTCTGAGTGCCTGACACAAACCCAAGCAAAATCAATTTCTGTAGGTTATTTAAAAAAATATAAAAATCTTTGCTGTTGTTTCTGCTCTGTGTTGCATTTATTTACGTTCTCCCTTACTTGATATGTAACAGATAATACCTTTTTCCCCCTTTCATCCCTTGCTGGCTCCTGATGGTCCCTTGTTTCTCAATTATAATGGGCTCTCAGTGTCATGAGCCCATTCATGTAAGAATTTGGGAGTGGCGTTCACTCCATGACTCTTATAATAGTTAGTGTCCCTAGTTGCTACCATGCAGACTTCACTGATTTATAACAGATAGATACAGCTACAATATATACTCCTAAGGGGGAAGCAGGAATGTATTTATTGATGAACAGATACAGATATGCTGTAGTAGATATAACAAGAGTGGAGATGGCTGGATACATTTGGTTATTTTCCACATAGAGGACAGGGTTACACACACACCTGCAGGATCCTCCTGCTGTGTCATGAGGATCATGAGCAAACCCCGTTGCTGTCTGAACTCTTCAAACCACAGAGGTAAGGTTTCTCAGCACAGCTGGATCCACTCCTAGTCCCAGACGCGTTCAGGAGTTTGTGTCTAAGGGATCCTATGTGCACAATCAAAGATATAACCTTAGTGAAGCTGACAAAGCTCAAACCAAACTATTAGTCACTTACTGAGCATCCGTACCTGCAAGGTGTCTTGACATCAAGGTGGAAAGGATCTCTGTGCAGGTGGGACCTCAGGAGGCATCCCTGCTCAAGGGGAGAGCTCGTCCTGCAGCCTGCTGCTATGCAGGAGAGCTTAAGAGGTGCTTGTGCTGCTCTCTATTTTGGTGGTAAAATGATTGACTCATTGCTGTACTTTGTTTTTAGGCACATGCTCAATTGGCCCTCAGCTGTTGAGCCAGAGGTCTGCTGTGAGTTCTTTCAGCCTCCCAGTGTGAGACAGTTTTGTGATCGTTAATCTGATTTAGCCAAGAGTGTTGCTCACTGTCTTCCTGTGCCAAGCTGAGGGAGGAAGGAAGAAAGAAAGGGAGAGAAGGGAGCACACCATCACACTGGCTTTGCTGGGAAGGAAGCCTGGTAAGAGCAGTGCTGCTGGTCTGAGTCCCAGCTGGCTTTTGCCCCTAGGCAATGCCCTGCAGGTGGGCTGGTGAGGGTGGGAGTTGGGCAGGGATTGCTGCATTCCCTCACACCTCTCCTGCCTATTGTTTCTCTTGTCCCAGCAGGCTCCAGTTTAACATCTGCCTGCAGCAGAGCAGCAACTGGCCACAGCATGTCCATCTCAGGCAGGGGCTTGGGGAAGCAGCCAGGAGAGGTCAAGGAGCAAGAGACGGGAGTGCAGGGTGAGAGTGAGGTGTCCTCAGCCAGCATTTGTGTCCTGGGAACTGACTGAGAAGCCGCTGGGATGGGAGTTTCTCTCCTCTCCAAGCTGCTTCCCTGGGCCTTGGCTGCGCCCAGCAAGGAGCACTTGCAGGAGCCCGTGCCCTTTGCAGAGGTGGCTGTGTATTTCAGCAGGGAGGAGTGGGCGCTGCTGGACCCTGCGCAGCGAGTGCTGTACTGGGATGTGATGCTGGAGACATACCAGTGCTGGCCTTGCTGGGTGAGGGCTTTGCTGCTGTTCCTTCTTGTTAGGGCAGCTCTGGCTTTGCAGAATGAGCCTCTGCAAGCAGGGCGTAGAATAAATGCAGTGCAGTTACTTATTGACCAAGGCAACAGCAACAGAAGAAACACAGAGAAGCACGAGTTGCAGAATTAGCGTGCTCAGTCCCTTGAGAAAAGCCCCAGAGTCACTGCTGACACACAGGCATCAGCCTGGAGGAGTTGGATCAGCTCCCTGCAAACAGCCCTTGTGCTGCTGCATGGTGCCACCAGCTCCAGCACCCAGACATCACACAGATCACTCCCTTAGAATTCTATACTTTTCTGTTCATTACCCATAAACCTTGTTGAAGCGTTGGTAAACAAAGCGTCCTAAAGGGAATGTTGAAGAAAATGTCTCTGCATCATTTTCAGAGACGTAGAAGGTGCGCTGAGCTCCAAAGAAGTCAGTATGTGTTGGGCCAGTGTCATTCAGAACTGAAACAGGGACACGCTGACATGCACCAGAGTGGGCTCATGCTTGACATCTTGTTGAAAAGAAACCTCAAAATAAACACACGCAGCCTTTGTAGACCCTCCCCTCCAAAATCAACACATTTTGCACAGCCAGAGGTGCCTTCCCAGTCTTCTGTCTGTTGGCAGTTTTACTTCATCTGTTTTTTCTTCAGATCACTGCAGAGTGAGTCTGCCTGGATCAGCAGAAGAGCTGCCTTCGTGGAGGTGCAGATGCAGTTGGCTGTTGTGGAATTCATCTTGAACCACAGATGTCCTCTTCCGTTCCAAATCCAGCCCAGCCATTGGAGATAGAGCGAGTGAGTGTCTTCCTCCATTAGCTTTACCTTGATCAAATCCAGATCTCCTCCGAGATATTTGAAATATGTTTTTACTGTCGAGTAGACAACAGACTTCTGGGCTGATGTAAGAATATGGGAAATGTGGCTACCAGTATCTTTCTGGGAAGCCAGGGATGCTCTATGAGAACATACAGCTGAAAGTTTGGCTGCTGCTGTTAGGTCCTCACACTGACAAGCTGTATGGAGTAACTTAAATCTTTCCCCCTACTTTCTCTTTTCTTTATAAAATCACTTTCTTCAATGCTTCTGTGTGCTTTCCCACTTGAGCTGTCTTGCAGTACGACACAATGCATGATCTGTTGATCCTTACAAGCATCTTAGAAGATAAATAGCAATTAGCAGACTTAAAGAAAGCTCTTGGTATTCATTAGCATTGATGCTGAGAAACAGAAGTCTTGCTCTTAATGTGAGATATTCTGACAGCTGCTTTCCTGGTTGTTTCTTCTGCACAGTCGCTATTGGTTAATCAGCAGGACTGTCCAGCTGCATGGCAAAGACTGCACGGGCCCTGCAGCAGTTGCCCAGTTCTCTGCCTGCACTGCAGAGTTGTGGCTTTAGGATGAGCCACAGCTTAGGTGCTAAGAGTGAGGAAATAACTGCAGTGTGTTTGTGCCCAGCCCTGGAACATACAGCTTTCCTTGAGTAACTGCTAAAACCAGAAGTGCACATGGTCCAGAAAAGAAACAGAGTTGCACCAGGAAGAATGTTTCCTCTGCATGTTAGATGAGTAAGTGTGACGAGCACAAGCAATTATTATTCCACTATTTGCACTAAGTTTGTTCCATCTGCTTTGATACCCCGACCTTCCAATGAAATTTGCAGTCACTGCAGTTACTGCCACTGGTGGAGTGTAGATAGCTGCTTTTCCAGAATATTTGCTGCTTCCCGTTTTATACAATCGTTGCTCTTTTTTGGATAGCACAGTTGCTGTAAGTGCAGCTTTTGTTCCTTCCTACTGGAAGGCAGTTTTTGTGTCAGCAGGATGCAGGGGTTAGCTTGGCTGAACAGGAACAGCCCACAGCAGGCTGAGCTCTGCCAGGGGTAGACCAACATGCAAAGCACCCGGGCCAAACAATGATCCAGGCTTTAGAATGGAGCATATCACCTTGGCGAGCTGTTTAATGATTGAGGCATTCAAGTCATCTGCTTCCCCACAAGCAGAAGGGTCAGGGAATGTCACAGAGAATCAGCTAAGCTTGGGAATACTGCTCTGGCAAGGCAGCCCCTCTGAGCACAGCATCTCAACCTGGACCAGCCTTCAAGAGGGGACAGCATTCCCCAGCCTGCTTTAAGCCGTCCCAAGTTAGTCTAGTTGGATGTCTGTATACCGTTTGGCCCAAAGCCTGGGTACTCAGGTACAGCTGACAAACACATGAGGCTGTGCACACATTTCCCAGGAGCTGTGATGTTAAAGGGATAAGTAGTAGGAATGGATCCAACCAGGATGTTGATGTGAGGGGATGATACACTTCCCTCCCACACCTCTTATCACATGAGAATGGCCGTATAAATACTTGCTCTGAAAGCAGTGGCAAAGAAGGATAGCTCTTAGAGCAGACTCTTTGTGCTCACCTACACTGCCCTGCACTGAGAGGCTTCAGAGATCCTAGCAGCTGGCACTGTGAGCTACTTTGGTAGAAGTTTAAAAGTTTGTCTCCAAAAACAAGCACAGGCTGTAAGCAGGCCGAGAGCAAGACACAGCCAGATTGAGTTCTCTGTGTCCACCTGCACACTGGGTTGTAGCAGCTGCAGTCGTGTGCAGCGTTTCCTGTTGCTGGATGCTCAGAGTGACCAAACCCAGACCTCATAAGAAGAAAACTGTCACTATCAATACGACAATATTTTGCATGCAGATGAAGCTTGATACAAGTGTGGCAGTGAGGGTTTCTGACTGACCTGTCCTCACTTTTTAGGAGTTTTGTTTGCTTGCTTAAATACATTAAGCTGCTCTCAATTATGGTATGTCCTCTGCCGTAAACATACCTGTGACAAAATGGTTGTTTTGACATCATCCTCCAGTGGCTGGGATAGCCAAGTCTTAGAAAAATACAGCACCTCCCCTAGAGCTGCGATGCCCATGCTGCTGCTTGCTGATCCTCCCTCTTATCTGTGGTTTTCCTTTACAGGATGCTGTTCTTAATTGTGGCCCAAGTCCCTGTGGGTGTCTTCTCCTTCCACAAAGCTGCTCACCCTGGAGGAGGCACAGGCACGGACACGAGGCCACAGCAGCTCTCCTGTTGTGTCAGACAGCAGAGACATTGAAGTGGAAGAAGGCCCCATGCTTTTACAGGAGAAATTGCGCGCAGTCATTGACTTTCAATCCAAAAGATGAAGAGGAGTTTCTTTTGCAGCACCTATCATAACTGTTTGGGTGGGTTTTTTTCCATTGTTACTAATGCAGAACTTGCTGAAACTAAGTTACCTTAACCACGCGTGAAGTGTTATTGCAAACTTCCACTCACTTGAGACTCTGAGGACTCAACTAACTTACAACTGCCTGATGGGCTCAGTTTAGCCACACAGTGGCACCGTTCTTTTCCTGTTAGGCAGGTCACGAGGTGTACAGAGCCATCTGATGTCTATGCTTGCCAGTGCTACCTGCACCTGGAAACATCAGGGTTTTCCAGATGTGCCTGAAATAAATTCTGGTTCTCCTCTAAGCAGAGCTGTTGGACTGACTTGTTGTTTGCTAAGACTGGGAAGAGGCAGGGCTGCTGCAGCCCCAGCCCCACCTGACAGGGGTCTCTGTAGGGACAGGCTGCTGGCTTTGTTCCAGGCACTGCAGTGCTCTGTGGCCAAAAATTACCACCAGGAGCTGTTCTACCGCCCACACCTTGCTGGCATTGCTGGCATATGTGGCTGAGAAGCCCCTGCACGTGGCCAGCCAGGAGCTGCTGCCCTTCTGACCACCTCACTCAGTAACAGCTCTCTGCTTGGGTGCACATGCTGGAAGCTATTACTCAACAAATAATATAAATATAAGAAATAAACACTAAACAGGGCTTATTGTCACAAGGTAGCCAGACAAGAGGAGTGAGAAAATGCATAAGCATTGGGCATGTAAGTTGTGTCTGTTTCCTTGGAGGCAGAAACGTTCATGCTCTCCTAGTTTACTTGGGTGCAATTTTACTTAAGATCCTCTCAAGTTCTTCTGAGCCTGTTTGAGCCTTGAAGGGGATGCACAGTCAAGCCATGAGTATTTCTTTACTCGGAGAGCTGCCACATTTCAGTGGGAAGGTTACCGCTGCCCCTCTTCAGCTGAGAGAGCCCAGAGCTTTGTATTTGGGCCATGGAATTCCCTGGCCCACTGCCAGACCCTACAGGTCACTCAGGGAAAAAGGAGGCCCCACATGTGCTGGAAGCTCTCCTCATCTGTGTTTGATCACACTTGTGCCTGCAGGCCCTGCTGGTGAATCAGCAGAAGAGAACCATGTCTACGAGCCTGAAGGGGATGCTGGAGGTAAGTCACCAGGCTTCATTTCCTTCGTATTGGATCATATTTGGCTGGGATAGTTCAGCAAGGGTTCCGCTTTTTACCGGCCAGCGGGTTCTTCTCCTTGAGAAGCGTGGATGGTCGTTGTTTCTTGGGTGCTCCGTGCTGTCAGCGTTGTGTTGCCTTCGTCCCTGTATCTCTGGGGTCTCCCAGCAAGAAAATTTCAAGGGGCTGAATGTTCTTCCATGAGGTCCCTGAGCATTGTTTCCCACAGCCTGGAGAAAGTATTTGGAAAGCTGTGGAATACCAGCCAGCAGGTCACCTGGCCGCTCTGCAGCTTTGCAACTTTCCCCCGTTGTTAGCTGAGCCCCTTCCTTCACTGCAGCTCACTAAGGAAGAGAGAGATGGGCACATGCGATTGGGAACGTTTCTCCTCTGTCCTTGCTTACAGCTGTGTCTCCAGCCAGTGGCTTACCAAAGCCTAGATTTAATCCAGTTCATGCAGTTGAGTTTAGAGCTGGGGTGAGCTCCAGGAGGGCATTCCTCTGGGCAGTTCCACACGGGGTTAGTTATGTATGATGGTGGTGCCCCTGCAGGCACCCAGGAACTGTTTTCGAGGTGTGGAAGGGAGAGAATAGTGTCGTGGAGAAATCCCTGGCTTTAATTGCATCTTGTGTCATTCTGCCTGGAAGGATGTTTAATGGGAGTTGCTCTGTCCTGCGTTTGTTTGCAGATGTGACTGGAGCAGGTGATCCAGGATCCGCTCTGAGCTCTGGGACCAAAACTCTGGTGGATGGCATGGGTAAGTCATGGCTTTGTAATTCCTGTGAGAGCTTTCATTGCCCATTTCAGTGCCATTTCGTGGCACGATTCCCCCTAATGCTCTCCTCTTCAGTGATGCTGTAGTGTATGAGTGAAACTTTTCATGGGTCTCTGGTTGCAGAAGTGCTCCCGTGGATGTCTTTGCCCGGTCATTCGTTTCCTCCCGTGCTGGAGCCCAGCTGGAATCCCAGCGGTGAGTAGTTTGTCTTTACTGACTCCGCTGACTCACCGCTGGTCTCCAAAACTTCATGCACATGATATTTGACTTCATACATTCTGTACAAGTCTGGAAAGAGGAAAGGATGAACCCAAACAAGGAAGAAACTCCCAGGCTCATCCCATCTCCTAAAGGAACTGCTGAAGGAAATGGAGAAGGCAGCGCATGGTAGGTATACTTCAGTCTGTTCACCATGAGACATGGGAAGCTGAGGTCTGACGTTCATGTGTGGACAAGCTGTAGCCTGCACAGCAGGAAGGGATCGCTCAGAGCCGTGCTGCGGTGGTGTTCCATTGCATATGGAATACTTGCAGACACCCAAGTATTTGACAGCCTGTACGACCTCATCACCGACTACTGGGAGACGCCACTGAGGTACAACGGACTTGAGATAAGGCTGACAGAGCCGTGCCTCGGTCCAACACTCACAACAACACAGACTGGGTGCTGCGGAACGGCACCAGAGCGACGAGCCCAGCTCCAGTGCCATCTACTTCAGGGCAGGAGGGAAGATCCAGCACTGCCAAACATGGCAAGAGGGTCACGTTTCATAAGGCACTTGACCAAGTGCACATTGTTCAAGTTCATCACCCACAGTAAAAGTGTTTTTTTGTTCTGCACTAACAACGGAGTCCGTGTCTAATTGCCACAGTTAAACCTTCCTCTTATTTGTCTTCCTCAACCTGTATGAGGACCTTTGGACAGGATTTCAAAAGGGCACAGAGGGACTTTACCAGTATTCCATGGTTGTAGGCGGCACCACCTCATCATCCTTAGGAAAATCTGGAGCTCCTCAGCTGTTTGAGGTTCCACAGTCTGGCTGTTTCCTTTCTTGCTGTTTCCTCGGGCTCGGGATCCCGCAGCGATTCCTTAGCGCAAATGTGTTACTTGTGGCTGTGCCACTTGGGCTTTCTGTGGAGAAACTCGATAGCCATTAAGTCTGAGAAAGTTTAGTAAGCTAATTGTCCACGTTATGCACTACCTCCTTTGTTTTGGTAGCTGTCAGGTCACGCATGTCTTTGAATTTGAGAGAGTGCTCTTTAATCCGAACCAGCTGAGCTCCCTGCTTTATTCTGAATCCTTTTGGTGCTGCATTCTTGGCCCTACCTGGGGATTCTACTATCCACAGCCAGGATAAACTTCATCCCTTACTTCGTCTGTGTTCTGGTCCCAGCAGGGGTAATGATTAATGCTAAACTAAGCGCCTTTATTAACTGCTCTTTTTTACCTCCAATTCCAGTTTTCCTTTAAACTTTATTTCAGTTTGCAGTTGTTTTAGTAAATCATGCCCTAGTAAAGGTTTTGATGAATTTGGCATGTACAAAAATTTGTGCGTGCCTACCTGTTTACCTAGACTAGATTGTAAACGTTTAACAAAGTAGACCCCCAAAGTAAACTTTTGCCAGTGGTTTCCCTTCTGGTTACAAATTCATCACTTACTGGAGTCAGAACACCAAATTTTGCTTCAGCGTTTACTACAAATTCCACACCTTGCTGTAATTCCTTCCTTAGCTTAATTTTCTCCACCCGTAACTCTTACTGCATCTGTTACCAAATCCAGCGCCGCTTTTCGCACCAACTGCTTTTCTGTTCAATGAGGGCAGAACCCTCCCGGACCCTGCCGGCCCCCTCTCAGCTCTTCCTGAGGAGATCTCTGGGTCCTAGAGCCCTGCTCTCAGCTCCTTCGTCCTCAGGCTTGCCGCGCTAACGCCGGATATCAGGTTTCCTAGAGCTCTGCAGATCACGTCTCTTCTCGCTTCCAATGTTTTGTTTTTGTCCCCATTCGCAACTAACGCTTTGTTTACGTTCTGATTACAAGCGGGGGGCGGAGCAGAGCGGGGGATGTGTTCTCCTGCCGGCACTTACCTGCTTTGGCTAGAGCAGATCACAAACTTCAATATTTTAGCTCACTGTTCTTCTTTAAACTTTTTGCTGTTCTTTGTTTCTGTTGTTGTTTTGTTTTCACAATTCCACTATTTGTACCCTCAGTTACGCTTCCACGTACCATTAATAATTCCACTTCCATACAGCATTAACAATTACATTCCCATATGCCATTTACATTTACACTTTCATATGCCGTAAACATTTAGCAATCACAAAGAGAGTGACAATAACCAGTACAGTTTATTCTAAAGATTCTTCCTCTCCTCCAAGTTACCAGTGGGAATGAGCCTTCCCATTCACCCGATTCCAGGTTCTTTACTAGTATCATAGTTTTTCCATTAATATTCACTCTTTCCTAATTCACTGAAACGAAATGAGGGCTATTGCTTGTCCTCTGTATTCACATCCTTGGTTTAAAAAGTTCAATCCATGTGTAGTTTCAGCAAGTCTTCCAGCTGGAAGTGCCTTCTGCATTGCCTCTGTTTTGCTTAAGTAGCATAATTTTAAGGATGCTATGGGTATGCTCAACTATGGCTTATCTTGTAATACTGTAATACCGTAATACTTTCTGGGATATATGCCCCGGGCCATTATCTGTACGGATTGTAGGGCTGCTTTTCATGCCCTGAGGTAACACCGTCCAACGATACTGCTGGGCTGGTGCTGATGTTTTACAGAGGGCGAAAAAGCAAAGTGAGGAGCATCGCGGGGGTCCAGAGAGACGGTGAAAAAACAGTCTTTTAAGTCAGGCGTTAGAAGTCCTGAAACGTCAAACTTCTGCGTGGGGGTCCCCGTTGATGGAAACCCTGCAGCACCCCTTTTCATGGGCACAGCTGGCACTGGCTGTGCCTGAGAATAAATCAGTTGAGCAATACAAGCGCCTGCCAGTACTTTGCATGGGGGCACGGGTGTGACCGTGCGTCCCAAGTCCTGCAGGACACTATGCAATAACGCTTCCCAACATGGCTCTTGGTCTGGGGCTATGATAACAGGGAAAACTTTCAACCTATCTGTTTTCCGGCTTTCCTAGCCTCCCTTCCAGCAGTTGCGCGTGGATCAGGAGGGGACAAATCGTCTCTTCCCGCCACCGGGATCCTCGGGGGGCGAGGCAGTAAAAATCCCATCCGATGGCGGTGGCCGGGGAGCCGGTGGCATTGCGGGCTGATCTGTAGAGCAACCAGCCGCTCCCTTGCCCTCAGGCAGACTGGGGGTGTCAGATTGCGATCTTCAGCGGCTCTTTAGCGCTTCAAAGACCTTCCTCCAAGTCTGAAGCTACCCGAACGCTGTCTTATCACCCTTAGTAGCAGCATCCCATAGCTTCACCGCGACCCGGTCCCCTACTTCGGGATCGTAAATTGTCTGATTTGTGATCGAGGGGTCACTCTTGGTAGCCCATGCAAGCATCTGCTGTAAAATGGCAGCGGGCACCGTCTTGTCCCATTTTTTACGAATAATTTGAAAAGAAACCAGGACATTCTTTTGTTCTGAGCTCATCTTATTCCCCACGGTAACGCAGTGGCCTACCTTCGTCCGGAGAAAGGCAATCAGAGCCGTCGGGGACAATGAATCCTCTGATGTGACGCTTCTCTCGGCGCACCCACGCTTCTCTCAGCATCTGCCATGCTTCTCTCAGCAACTTCTGCGCCCTTTCTCAGCGTCTGTCACGCTTTTCTCAGCGTGCTCCGTGCTTTTCTCAGCACCTGCCACGCTTTTCTCAGCGCGCTCCGGACCGCTCAGTCTTCAAGTCAGGCCCAGCTTCGGGTCCCTGTTCGGGCGCCAATTGTCGGCGCTCAGTCGAGTTAGAGATCTCTCACAGTTTCTTGTAGCATCAGAATCGTTCTCCGAATAGTTCTGCTTTGTTGTGTTCAACATACATCTTATATACCATTCACTTACAAGCCAGGAATTCCTGTCCCTCTAATCAGTCAATTGGCCTCGCTTCTCCCAAACCACAGTGATAAAGGATGAAAGGTTGATTAAGTGTGATAAGGTTAACAGTGCATACAAACAGAACCTCCTGTTTACCCTTAGACGCAAACAGATAACATAACAATGCATACAAACAGAACCTCCTGTTTACCCTTAGATGCAAACAGATACCATTTGCTCTCGGTCTTACACTCCAGACTCCCAAGGTTTCGCAGTGATAGGGTCTATCACGGAATCTGATAAACTCTTTGCTGACTTGCCCACAGTTACATCTTGCACATCTCATCTCAACACACATAAAAATGAAGCCACAAAGAGTTGCTTTAGCCACGTAAAGTTAGGTAACCAGCTGGTAAGTTTTTCCCACAATTTTGTGAATGCTATAAGCACAACAACTCTGATTAATTATCACACCAACCCCTCCCCCTTTGGCTGTTAGGAGAATACAACCTTACTAAGCACTGAAATCTCAACTTGTATTACATCAGCGGTTGCGTTCTCTATTATCTCTAGAGTGGCCGAAATATTAACAATTGCTTTCTCCAGCTCACTTACTCCAAGAGATGGGATGAGCCACCTCAGAAAGCTGTGGAAACCAGTAAGTTTTTCCACCAAAGGATTTAGTACTCTTCTCACCCGTCTCCAGGGTGCTCTCAAGAGTCCCTGTGATATTTCCTCATGCACCATGGTCTGACCAAGTATCTATCCTGTACTGCATGTTCCAATCCAATTTGGAGGCAGTGCTTTTTGTGCCTGCCCATCCCCACATAACCACCAGTATCCATAAGGTAAAAGATGTTCCCATTCCCACAATCCCAAGTACATCCTTATCTATAGGCCAAGATGAATTTTTACTTGTTCTACGATCGCATCCTATGCCCTGCTTCCACCTTGTAGTTTCGTTGAATCCTGATACTGTTCCTGAATTCCCATATTCCCAACTACATCCTATACCTGTTAAATTTCGCCACCCGACTTTCACACTAATTTCGCTATCATTTTCCTTATCCACAAAGATAGATTTAGAGGAGTTAATAATCAACAGATCAAACTTGGGGCCCTTTTGTAATTTATCCTCTATTCCATACTTACATTCTCCGTGTTCCACCCAATTTGGAATTGTCCAATTAAGCGCTACTACCCCACAGACTGGCACCCCCCTGCTCTGGGGAGGGCCGTACATATCCAACAATTTGTTAGGTTAAAATTCTGGGCCACTGCCCGAGTAGCTATTACCTTCCCAGGCTAAAGCAAATCTTATAAGGTTAATTACAACGCACAGTTTATACATTTTTCTTAATTGTTAGTCGGAGGGGTCCTTTCTCCCTCGCAGTCCACTGTGGTCAGACCGTCTTCTTCAGGCACTTCCTCGGGCATGCCATGCCTTGTTCTCTGGTTTGATCTCGTGCAGGATCTTCTTGCAACGTGTATGACAAAATATACATATATACACCACATACCAAACAATTACTGATATAAGTATACTTTGCAATGATGTTTTCCACAAGAGATATATAAGCATTTACATCAAATGCTGCACTTAATCAAATTAACATTTCTAATAATTATAAGAGCCCATATTAATGTCTTTGGCCAGCTGGCTTCAGTTCCCATTGTATTTGAGGGATCAAGCCGTCAAGGCCTTGGGCTCTAGTTCCTAGAACCAGTTTTCCTGAAGCTGTTCTTGTAGACTTCCTATTTGTACAATATAAGGCCTTTTGCACAGTATTTTGAAAGACTTAACCCCTCTTTGGCTCTAGGTTTCCTAAGGAGAGCCAAAGGCAACAACTGTGGCCAGGATAGTCCAGCTTCCCGGCCCAGTTTTACAACCTGTGATTTAATTCCAATTTATTCCCAATGCTTACTGACCTATTGGACAGTCTCTGCAAAAAAGTGAGTTCCCTGGTTGAAGGGTATTGTTGCAGGACATCCAAACCTTGGTATAATCTCCTGCAGCAATACCTTGGTTATTTCTTTGGCTTTATTGGTCCTGCAAGGGAATGCTTCTGGAAACCCTCCTTTTTTCCTGGCAGTTCTGAAAAAAATCAATTTACAATTGTTGTCCTAAAAGATTCCCCTTCCCAACAAGCCCCACTTGTACCCTGTTCCTGGTACTAGGACTGTACAGTTACTTTCTGATGTCTGTACCCCTATATGTTTTATTATGTTCCCTTAGAACCAATTTCTATAAAATAATAAAGGGCACAACAATGTGTCCATCTGGGTATGCATCCACCTGTCAGCTTGCTCTCTTCCCTTTTAAATCATTAAATTCCTATCCTCTCTAATACCTTATAGGTTCTGATTAAGGTTCAAATATTTTAAGTTTACCGTCTGGAATTAAAGCCAGTTCACCAATTTCTTTTCCTTCAGCTGCCTGTTTTGCCACCTGATCCACCATCACGTTCCCAGTTTCCTGTACAGTGTCACTCTTCTGATGTCCTTTACAATGTATAACAGCCACGCCGCTCTTTGGTAGATTTTCATCATGCTGGATTTGTTTTCCATGTGTGTAAGAAAACCTCGCTCTTTCCAGATGGTACCATGAGTGGGTACCACCCCAAAAGCATATTTAGTTCTTGTCAAGGCAGTTATTTCAGCCTTCTGAGCAGAAGTCCCCACAGGTAATGGTTTTGCTTCAATTACCTTGTCAGTAGCAGTTACTGCATGTCCTGCCTTACAGTTTCCTTGTCTCACAAAGCTGTTCCCGTCAGTGAATCCAGGAATCCTCAGCGTTGTCCAACGGTTCCTTCTGTAGGTCTGACCAACTGGCATTCTCCATGCAGTGCACACTGCTGGCTTGGAGGTAGCTCTGCGTTGGTGTTCTGGGTGCTCAGCAAACTGCTTCCTTCCCTTTGATCAGTTCTGCTTTCTGTTGAGAAACTTGAGAGCCATTTAAATCAAGAAATTCAGCAAACTCACAGTCCACCGTACACAGTCCTCCTTTGTTACTGTAGTATCCATGTACTGTAGTAAAGTTCCACTGTGAGATGGAGGAACCCAAATCTCAGGCTCACGAGTTGACCAGTTCTCAGAAATCACTGGGCTGTTCTCACAACCCTGTGTAACACTGTCTAGGTTAGCTGATTTTTTTTTTTTTTTTTTTTTTTTCTTCCCTTATTGGAGTTTTCCTCCAAATAATTTTAGACTTTCTTTGGCAAAACCAGGCAGAAAAAGGTGTACTTCAAATCCAGAACGGTAAACCCCACCTACTTATTAATAAAGATATACACCATGGGTTGTATGTATTCTACATTTCTATTAATTGCCCTCAAATCTTGTACCAAACTATAGCTCTTGCTATCCAATTTTCCATTTGCAAGATTGGGGTGTTCTATTTGGATTTCTATCCAATTAATAATCCAAAATTCATAAAGTTATTTATTATTTCTGTTATCCTCCTACAGTCTTGTATCCTCACAGGGCACTGCTTTACCCAGGTTGGGCTGGCTCCCGTCTTTAACTTAACTTTTATTGGGCTGCATTTTTGGCTCTGCCAGGCATTCCTGATGCCTACAATCCTGTGTATACCTGATTTAGGATTTACCTAACTTCTATGGGTACAACATTGCTTTTCCCAGTTTGTGTTAAAGCCAGACTTAAAATTTTCCATTAATTGGTCTTACTTGACACTGAGCTCCAATTTTCTCTACTGAATTTAATCTCTTTATCTCTTTATTCTGCTTCCCTAGCTGTAATTTAACCAGTGGATCTGCTAGGGTAAACTTCCCAAATCCCCATCCTTCATTTTTGCAACCAGAGGCGGTTCCCTCTTTCTCAGCAATTTACACGTTACTTTCATGTGGGGCGGAGCCCTCCCTGGGCTCTTCCAGCCCCCCCCTTCCCCTCTCTCTGCTCAATCAGTTTTTGTTTGTTTGTCCTTCATATCGCTCACCTCTACATCCCTGTCACACCCCTGCCTGCCTTCCTCAGCCTCAGCCTGTGTCCTTCCCAAACTTTTCACTTTCCAAACTCATCATTACATCATATTTCAGTTTTACCTCCTCCTCTCCAGAGGCTTCCAGTGCTAACACTGGGATTTCGGGTTTCCTAGACCTCTACAGAGTCTATTCTCACTCCCCCCTTCACAAGTAACAGCAGTCTCCGACCCGGGCTCTCTCTCTCACACCAAGTACTGCTCGCGGGGGAACGGTGCGGGGGTTGCTCTCACGCCAGCAAGGATTAACTCACTTTCTCTTTAACCCTTTTTCCTTTGTTCCACTATTAGTACCCTCATTTACACTTGCAGTTACACTCAATTCTGTACCAGTAACAACTACACTTTCTTATACCATCAAAACAGTTTGTCTCATTCCCTTCGAAATGCACAAATCTAACCATACAGTTCTTCAGTTTCCATAAATACCCTTAATACCATATAACTTTCCCTTAACAATCTGTGTCATTTGGTTATAAACACCTCACCACAGAAACAGCACTGACTGACCCACCTCCCTCACACATCTCCTTGCAAACAGAACACAATATTACATAAATGAGTTGATATTCATTCCCCATTCATACACTAGAGGATCTTGTGGTGCCCCCATCCCACATTCTCTTTGCCATTCAGGTCAACGTCCCATTTAGGGGCCACTTTTCCCCATCATCCAATTTATACACTAACCACCATTGATTACAATATTTTATCAGAGTTTTCTTACTTAGAGTGCCCCCAGGTCCCCCTGCAATATCTCGCCAATGTGCCAGAATACATCCGAGGGGTGTTCTTTTAGGTATTTCCTTTCCCTGTGACCCTCCCATCATGTTGTCTCACTGGTTTGTTATTGCCCTAAGGTTTCCACAAATAGCTCTCAGTACTCTAAAATTTCCCCACGCTAGTCCATGATGCTCAGTCCACCACTCACGGTGGCACTCCGGACACAAATGACGCCACCAACCCTGATATATTTCTTCACACACTAGACAACATATAATATAAATGGGGCAACACTCGTTTTCAGGGTGGAATGCACACCTTTCCTCAGGCCCCTCTTCCCAATTTATAAAGTATAAATTCCCATCACCATCCCAATCCGTAAACAGAAAACCCGTATGGACGGACAAACAACAGAAAAAGACAACTTTCGCTTCGTCCGTCTCCGGCCGTTTCCCTCGCGGGAGCACGGAACCGCGGATCGGGGACTCCGCTCTCGCTCCGTAGCTCAGCTACGTCTCACTCACACCACATTCACACAACGCCGGCTTAATCAAATATTTTGATGGTATTGATTCAGATACACAGTACCGAACATTTACAGCAGATGGTAACAACAAGTATACAAGCTATAGCTCCTGTTATTACAACCAGATAACCATTTGACAGGATACCCACTATATCCTGTCCCCTTACCCCGCGTACGACTTACAAGGTCCGTTTGTGGGCACTCCCCCAAGGAGCTGCTCGCCAGAGCCTACCCACCCCAGCCGGCAACCTACCAAACCTGTGAGCTCACTAACCCAGGGGCAGCACAAAGGCTATCCACCCTGCGTAGGACGTCTCCTTACGACTTACGGTGTTCCCCTCCTTTCCTAAACGTACCTGGTCCGCCGATAGATGGTCTTTGTCTACTCCTGCAGTGACCGGATGAGGTAGGGGAGTCCTTCCGAGCAATCTCGGGGCGTGCCAAAGGCGTCCCCCCTCTCAGCCGGTCCTGCAGCCAAGCAGAGATGGTCCCATCTGGGGTGCTAAATTGACTCGCGGAATCAAACTCTATAACCCAGAGTTAGGTTATAAAGCAGGTATGTTTTATTCAGCATTTGGCGCCAAGCTGGGTGCAAGGGGGATAGCTCCTCCAAACTTGCACACCGTAAGGAAGAAGCCTGGTACAGATATAGGCCGAACGAATACACAATCAGTGGAATTCACATGCATATTCATTACATTCCTGACTTATCAACATACGGTCCCGCCATGAGCAGTGGGGGTCTCCTTTGCATGGGAGAAGACCCATTGTCTCTGACAGAAGTAATCCCATCCTGACCCATTCCTTGTGTCAACAGAGTTTCCAGATGCCCTTTTTCTTATCTGACCACACATCCTGCTTATCTACATTCCTAAACAAGAGTTAATCCTTATCTTGTCCTTTCCTTACTCAATAGCATCCTGTATCATTTTTTGTATACACTGCAACAAGCGTGAAACACAAATTAAAACACAGTAAAAAAGCAGTGAGACAAACCAATCCTAATTTTAACAAATTCTGTATCCATCCTGCAAAAACCCTTAAAGAGACCCCTGAATATATTCCACTCATCTTGGACCTGTTCCTTCATCCAGAGCAAAGCAGGACTCCGCACGGGATTGCTTCTTTCAGCGTAGCACTTCTTGCAGCGTGAAGTTTCTGTGCAGCATGAGCTTCCTTTCAGCACTCTCAGTCCACCTCAGTCCTTGTATGGACTCAGATATGAACAATCCAAATAGTTTATTACAGGTTCTCACCAAACTGATATACGTTCACAAGTTTCTTTTTTTAGCGTTCTATCCTACTTTATAATTTCCCCCTCCTCCCCTCCCCCCCCCCCTTTTTTTTTAATTAACAAACTGTTAATGAAAACTGTTAGGATTTTGCTGTTTTCCTGTGATGTCTTGTAGTGTCATGAAAACGTAAGGTCCTAACAGCCATAAAACTTTCCTGTATTTAAGTACCAGAGTTTGAACTGAAATAAGTTTATTTTCATGCGTACTTCTGCTTATGTGACCTTAGGGACTTCAACCCATATGGGTCGGATGCTTGCAATACCCAGGACTATAAAGCCATCTTTTGTAAGCCCGTTTCTATAGCAGTGCGCCTGATTTCCATTAAAACAATCCACAGTTAGATGTCTAGGTGACTTGCAGAACAGGGACTTTCACTCATTTATGCTTTCCATGTAAATCTTGTAAAATTCTTGTTCTGTGGGAGACAGATCATTCTGTGCCATAGGACAAGATTTATTTATTTATTTATTTTTTTCCTGTGAAATATAGCTGTAAAGAAAAAAAAAAAGACAAGCATATAGAAAATACACGAATCTCAGAGGCAGAGATTTGGAGTGGAATTTTATTCTAGAAGATCATCTCTTTCGTAAAGAAATGCACTGAGCAGCTGTAGTGCACGGTACCCTGTGTGCACCTGCCCCTTCCCAAAGGTAATGTGTTTCAGAAAAGTTAAGATCGTCCATCTGCTGAACTGCAGGTACTACAGAATCCATTTGCTGATATAAAAATGAAGTGCTGTGGCATTACGCCAAAAAAGAAAAAAAAAAAGGGCAGAAAAGAGAAATGTTAGCCCTCCTGGGAGCCCTGCAAAGCAACCACCACCAAATGTTCTGTGTCTCCTATCCTGAAAGCAAGTGGGAATGAGGACAGGAGGTGCCTGTACTCTCTTTTCCGAAGGGCACAAGTTGTTGCAGAGGTGAGAGTATGCCCCGTGGTCATGGGGTGCATGGGTTGACTCAGTGAAAGGAGCGTGGGAACCTTCTGTGTTCAGATCCTTGAAATCTGCACAGAGTCTGGCTCCCTCAGCCACAGTGGATATCATTTTTCTTGACTAGCCCCACTGCCCACCATTTTTCTTGGCTGATAACACCTGTGCCTCTAAGATCTCAGCCAGAAGCATGCAGGAGGATGCAAAATGCCTCAGGGTAGGCTTTCACTTTGTTATTCTTTCACAATTTCAATGTGGAACATTGCATTCCATTACTAGATTATACCTACCTAGTGGTTTGAATCTTAAATTTGGTTTTGCATTAGCTTTTTTTTTCAAATTAAAATGTGAATGGCATTTTCAAGGACTAAAACAACAATGTGGACAAAATACCACTTTACAGTTTTTCACAACAGATGGAAAGCTGGACTGGGAATTTAATTTTAAATTGCATCCAGAAATGAATGAAAGCTGAATAGCTTTCTCATTCATATTTTCTTTGTGCCTGCATTACTTATTAGCTGGAAAGCTATACTAGTTTTAGGCTGTTTGAGGTGACTTGTCTGAGGGTTGAAGTACTCATGTTCATGATTCCTAGGAATCTATGATCACAAAGGACTTTATAAACATAAGGTATTCTACATCCCAGCAAATGCCTGCTGACATTTATGGTGACTGTGGGCATGGCAGAAGGATCTCTCAGCTGGATCTTGAAGTGCTAGAGAAGATGCAAAACACAACTCACAGACTGTCACAGGCAACAACCCAACTGAGTGCCACATTCTTTTGTTCCAGACTCTGTCTCTTGGCACTTGGACCTTGACATTGCCTTTTGTAACCTCTCCTGGTTAGTCTGGGATCCTTCCTAACAATTGCATCACGATTAAATCAACAGGTGAAGATTGGGTTGTGGACATTAAATTAGAAATCCACCAGAGTTAAACGAAACCCCCCAAATTACTCACTCATGAGACAAAGGACTGTGAACATATTTTGTGGACTGATGGCAAAAATCAGCTCTTCTTCAGTTTTTAAATATAATGCACACTGTCTTCCAACAACAACAAAAGAAAGAACATAAAAGCTTAGCAAACTTGCCTATGCTACTCAGGAAGGAAGCAGGAAGAAAATCAGAAGAATTATTTCTGAATACATGCTTGGAAGGGATGCAGACACAAGTGAAGTACAAGAGGTATTTACAGAGAAATGTCTCCAAATGAAGAAGGGAATTGCAGTCAGGTCCACAGGCAAAATGACAGGAACAACATATAAATGGCACCTGACACAGTAATGCTTGAAAGATACCATGTCTTTGAAAAATAAGTAATGACTTCATTCAAGGCTGGATTCCTACATTTATTGATGAATATGTTTAATTTTGGTGGGCTAATTCATATGCTGACCAAATATACACATTTTTTTTTGGCGGGGGGGTGAGGGGGTGGGAGGTGGGACTGAGGCATGTAAGTTTGCAAACCAAAGTACTAATAAAAACATGTATCTGATTTCCAGGTATTAAGTCTACAAACTGCATTGAATGTTCAAAAGAAGGCAACCGGTGTAATTGTATCAGATGAAAAGTAGTGGAAAAAAAAAAAAAAGCAGAACCAACATCATTATGAAGATTAAACCAAGCAGTCCACTTCTGGGAATGTTATGAGATGCCTACAAAAAAGGTTTTCTGGTTTTTATAGACAATCTATCCAAGGTAGGGACTGCAAAGGGTGGTGTGCATTCATGGTTTTAACACCAAAATTTATATGCGAAAGAACTTCATAATAATAAAAAGAGAAACCCTCCTCATTTTCCTGAGAACATAAAGCTACATGATTTTATATATCCTCTGCTTAGGAAAAAGATTTTTGTAACATAGGCAATGACATAAATTTTATTCAGCTCTTGTTTCGCAGGGAATAAACTTCACAGAATCACAGAATCACAGAATCACTAAGGTTGGAAAAGACCTATAAGATCATCCAGTCCAACCATCCACCTATCACCCATGGTTCTCGCTAAACTATATCCCTCAACACAACATCCAATCGTTCCTTGAACAGCTCCAGGGTCGGTGACTCCACCACCTCCCTGGGCAGCCCATTCCAGTGCCTGACCACCCTTTCAGAGAAGCAGTATTTCCTAATATCCAGTCTGAATCTTCCCTGGCGCAGCTTGAAACCATTCCCCCTAGTCCTATCACCAGTTGCTCGAGAGAAGAGGCCGACTCCCAGCTCGCTACAACCTCCCTTCAGGTAGTTATAGAGAGCAATAAGGTCTCCCCTGAGCCTCCTCTTCTCCAGACTGAACAATCCCAGCTCCCTCAGCCGCTCCTCATAAGGCCTGTGCTCCAGACCCCTCACCAGTTTTGTTACCCTTCTTTGAACACGCTCCAGGGCCTCAATGTCTTTCTTGTAGTGAGGGGCCCAGAACTGGACACAGTACTCAAGGTGCGGCCTCACCAGAGCTGAGTACAGGGGGACAATTACTTCCCTGCTCCTGCTGGTCACACTACTTCTGATACAAGCCAGGATGCCATTGGCCTTCTTGGCCACCCGGGCACACTGCTGGCTCATGTTTAGCCGAGCGTCAACCAACACCCCCAGGTCCATTTCCTCTACACAGTCTTCCAGCCACTCCGCCCCAAGCCTGTAGTGTTGCTTGGGGTTGCCGTGGCCAAAGTGTAGGACCCGGCATTTGGTCTTATTAAACCTCATCCCATTGGCTTCAGACCAGCTATCCAGCCTGTCCAGATCCCTCTGTAGGGCCTTACTACCCCCAGGCAGATCGACACTTCCAGCCAGCTTGGTGTCATCTGCAAACTTACTGAGGGTGCACTCAATGCCCTCATCCAGGTCATCAATAAAGATATTGAAGAGGACAGGACCCACTTGGTGTGAAGGATCATCATCATAAAAAAAAAAAAAAACCTGTTTAAACAGACTCATGTAAGGATGCAAATTTTGCACAGAGAGAAGCAAAAATATGCCGTGCAGCTGGTTAGAGCACATCATCATGCGAACAATTTAAGCTGACTCAATTATGAGTATGTCCTTTGCCATAAACATACCTGTGACAAAATGGTTGTTTTGACATCATCCTCCAGTGGCTGGGATAGCCAAGTCTTAGAAAAATACAGCATCTCCCCCAGAGCTGTGATGGCCGTGCTGCTGCTTGCTGATCCTCCCTCTTATCTGTGGTTTTCCTTTACAGGACGCTGTTCTTAATTGTGGCCCAAGTCCCCGTGGGTTTCTTCTCCTCCCACAAAGCTGCTCACCCTGGAGGAGGCACAGGCACGGACACGAGGCCACAGCAGCTCTCCTGTTGTGTCAGACAGCAGAGACACTGAAGTGGAAGAAGGCCCTGCAGCTTTACAGGGGAAATTCCACACAGTCACTGACATTGCTTTATTCTGAATCTTTTTGGTGCTGCATTCTTGGCCCTACCTGGGGATTCTACTACCCACAGCCCAGGATAAACTTCATCCTTCTCACCATTCTGCATTCCCTCTGTTTTGCTTATGCAGCATAGTTTTAAGGATGCTATGGGTATGCTCAACTATGGCTTATCTTGTAATACTGTAATACTGTAATACACAGCTTGCACGGCTACAAAAAGCAATGTCATCATTAGAAGAACCACAGAGTGGAAGAGAAGGGAAAAAAAGCAAAACCAAAGACCAGCTGTCGATATCCACATGGGCCTGGCAGCCCACAGGTCAAGCAGGCTAACGTCAATCTCATTCATGGGGAGCAGTGCAAAAAGAATTCCCAGAATCGCCGCTTTGCACCACTTCACAGTGAGAGCAATAGGAATAATACTCACTAGCTGTAGACCCAGTGACAAGTATGTCTCTAACTAAAACACCTGGCATCTGCTTTCTTTGTAGCTCACCTGCTCAGTGCTGCAAGCAAAGCTCCGGGTCATCTCGATGTTGGTGCAAAAAGCACTTCTTGTTTTGCAGGGTCATAGCTTTATCTGAGGATGGAATTGTTTTCCTCCCACTTCAGAAGAGGGCAAGAAAAGTTGGTCAGGTTCCAGACAGGAAGTCAGTGTCCAATGGCGTCAATGCTTTAAATATACAAGTTCCAAGAAACACATTTTTCCTAATTATTTGAATGCTTTGTAAAAGGCAGTTGCTAACAACAGCACAGAAGAGCAGAAGTTCTATTGTTTTAGCCAAAAATCTCAAATACCCCAGCCTCCCTTGTCTTTGGCACACAAAGGCAATTGCCCAAGGACGAAGCTAAGTTTCTGTTATTGCAATTATTGCTGGAATAGCAAAACACAATTACCAACCAGCTCCAGGAAGCACAGGAAAGGAATCAAACCAGTTCGGATAATCAGTACAAGGGAGGGAATTAAAGTACAGTACAGCATCCCTTCATGTCTCAGGTAGCCTGCATTAACTCAATTTAAGAGCAATAATTATAGGAGTTTAAGAAACCTTAGTCACAGTAGTACAGAATCCTGCCTGTAAAATCACTAGCAAAGGTGAAAACGCAATCGGGAAATAGAGCTGAGGCAGAAACTATCACAAACAAACTAACAAAAGCAGCTCCACCTGATGTCTGAGCAGCATAAGCATTTTGTTCACATTTACTTTCCAAGCATAATTCTAGGGGAAATCCAGCTCCTGTAATCCACTGAATGATGGTCAAAAAGGCATCATTACAGCAGCTCTGCTCTAGAGTTATTTTTCCATTCCAGCAGTCACAGTATTACTGGTGGTAATAACAGTGCTCTCCATAAAACAGATGTTGTGTCATGACCTCTTTACTTTTGCAGGCTGAATTCCGTGCCAGCAGTGAATTTTCGAGACAAAACCACGTACATTTCAGCTGCAGTATTTCTCCACCTAATTCACAGCTGCAGGAGGGCAAAAGAAGCCCACACAACCACTCAGAACCCTTCACAACTTCAAGTTTCCAGGAAACTAGTTGTAGATGGCATCATTCAACTCAGGTGACATTTGCTTTTGGAAGAGTGCATTTGCTCAACACATCCTGGCTTTGATCAGGTCTTTTTCAGAATCCACTTCAGCAATAAACATGTAAAACTCACAAACTCAAATTGATGTCAATATTAGGGAAATATTTTTACATCAACTACTTGTTTTTGATTTGCTGTATGCAGATTTGCTGCAAGATCTTCCCCATCTTGAACACATACACACATTTAAGCCCAGAATCAGGCAGCAGAACGCAGTGGAACATATCTGTATCTTGTTCCTAATTGCTGTATAGATGGACTTTGCTCAAATAATCATAGAACACTTTGGCTGGAAGGGACCTGGAAGGATCACCTGTTTCAGGTCCCACAGTCCATACAGCCCCTCACTCCAGCTCATAAGCTCCCTTTAAGTACTGCAAGACCATGCAAGGCATCCCCGGTGCCTTCTCTTCTCCAGGCTGAATAACCTCAGCTCTCTCAGCCTGTCTTCATAGAATTGGTGCTCCAGCTCTCTGAGCATCTTTGTGGCCTCCTCTGTACCCACTCCAACAGCTCTGCATCCTTGTGCTGGGGGCCCCAGGCCTGGATGCAGGACTGAAAATGGGGTCCAAGAGAAACAGAGCATTATTCCTTTTGTTAAACATTACCACGGTCCCTTTGTCTGATCTTGACTTTGTACAAGCTGTCCTAGTCACAAAGGCGCTGTGCATCCCACCACAGAACTAACAACAAAAACACTACAGCACACACTTTTGCAGACTCCCAGCAGGAGCAGGAGGCGATCGTCCCCCTGTACGCAGCTCTGGTGAGGCTGCACCAAGCACTGCATTCAGATTTGGGCACCTCACTACAAGAAAGACATCGAGGCTCTGGATTGTGTCCAGAGAAGGGCAACGAGGCCAGTGAAGGGTCTGGAGCACAGGCCTTAAGAGGAGCAGCTGAAGGAACTGGGATTGCCAGTCCGGAGAAGAGAAGGCTAAGCAGAGACCTCATCACTCTCTACAACTCCCTGAAAGGAGGTTGAGGTGAGCTGGGGGTTGGCCTCTTCTCCCATGTAACTAGAGATAGGATGAGAGGGAATGGCCTCACATTGCACTGGGGGAGATTCAGGTTGGATATTAGAAAAAATTTCTTCTCTGGAAGAAAATTTCTTCTGTGGTCAGGCACTGGATGTCAGGGGGAAGTTCTTTGCAGAGAGAGCGGTGAGGTGCTGGAACAGGCTGCCCAGAGAGGTTGTGGATACCCCGTCCCTGGAGCTGTTCAAGGCCAGGCTGGATGGGACCCTGGGCAGCCTGGTCTAGTATTAAACGTGGAGGTTGGCAGCCCTGCATGTGGCAGGGGGGTTGGAGATTCATGATCCTTGAGGTCCCTTCCAACCCTGGCCATTCCGTGATCCTGTGGATGATCTCGGAGGTCTTTTCCAACTTCGGTGATTCTATGAAATTATTTCAAAGACAAATTAGCAATCTACTCCCAGAAGGCATTTAGCAGAACCCCTGCTTACAGAGGTCCATTAGTAAATATTTATGTACCCAGCAGCAAAAACTGGGTGTCACCACCACTTACAGCTTGCTCTGTAGCAACATAAATATTTGCTTAGCTTGTGATGCTCTCACATATCTGTACTCGTTTGGCATACATGCTTATGTTCATCTGGGTGATGCTTCTCTGGCAGTCATCGCACACTGCCATAACCTGCAGAAACACAAGAACTTGTAATGACAGCACATGGCACAGAAATTGATTAAAGTTTTGATATTTGGAAACATTTTTTCCTGTTGATGGTCAGATGATTTACCGATAACTGAAATCAAAACATGCCTTATTAATTGCAGTGCCAAACATTAACAATAGTTGGATGTCCTGGCCTGCTCAAAGTGGACGCGAATCACTCCAACTTACATTTCTATTTGTTTACTCTTCAGGGCTGTAAAGCTCATGTAACTCTTCCTTCACAAAGCTTGTTGGCCATAAAGGGTTGTCTCCAGCTAATATTTCATGATCCATATGCAATCGCTCTTGCCTATCATTTCTAGTAATAAAGAAACTTTATGTTACCATTGAAGAATAATAGAGCATTACTATCTGTACTATTCTAATTGATGAAGCTGACCATTGAGCAAACCTCTCACCTTTGTAAGGCAGTAACTGCACTCAGACTGCAAACTTCTCACCTTTGTTTGTTTTAGGCTAACATGCTAATTCTCTTGAATGACACTGTTGTGAACTGGTTATGCCTGTTCTCTGGCTGCTTGATACCCACTCGTTCCACATTACACCCCTCCAACAAAAAAGTAAGCATTATATTTAGTACAAATAAATAAGTATTAAATCTATGGCAGGATTTTAATACAGCAGATAAAGAACAAAATTTATGCCATCGTGATATGATTTTTGGTAGCCAGAAGTCTGTGTTCTGACCTCTGTTATATGGTGCACTGAAAGTGCTCAGTGGCTCAGTGTCCAGAAGGAGACCAGTGGTGTCCCCCAGGGGCCTGTACCAGAACCAATACTTTTTCGTATCTTCATCCATCAGATCAAAAGTGAGATTGAGTGCACCCTCAGCAAGTTTGCAGATGACAGCAAGCTGTGCTATGTGGTCAACACACCCAAGGGACAGGATGTCATCCAGAGGGACCCAGACAGGCCAAGCAGTGGGCCCAGGAGAACCACAAGAGGCTGAAAAAAAGCCAAGTGCAAGGTCTTGCACCTGAGTCACAGCAACCCTCACTATCAATACAAATTCCAGCCTTAGATCTAATGTTCCCCTAACAGACTACAGATGCTTTGCCAGTCTTGCTCAGTGCATCTTCAGCCATAAAACCTCCCTGCTCCCACACCAGAATATCTTCTGGATAAACTACATCCTTAAGCCTTCCTCTGGATGGGATAAAGTCATTCCCTCTTTTCCCCCCGAGGCGAGCAGTCCCAGTGGAGTCCTAACTACCTGGCCCAGCTGTACATCAGAGGTGGAGAGCTTCAAACTCCATTTTAAGCTTATACCTGTCAAAAGCCTGTAGGAGCTTTCCTTGAAGTAATCATAGATATAATGGATGCTGTGAGCAATGCAAATACCCATATTAAAGCAGTTGGCAAGGATAAAGCCAACGCTTCCATGCCAGCAGGTCAAGAAATAAGAGATGCACAGCAACATCAACTGGACAAAGCTAGCGTAACAAAGTTGTATCTAGGAAGAAGAAGCAATAGAAACAACAAATACAATTGCACTATTTAGTTACTAAATGCATTTTCAAAAGGTAAAAATCCATTAGCTTTCTAAAATGCAGCAGTGACAACTACTCTCATCACAGATGGCAAGGTTGAGAACAAAGCTAAGAAAAGAAATCACCACAAGAATGAAAACTCTGTTGAGCAAACTAAACCAAGAACTACATTTAAGCGAAGGAAAATCTATGAATCTCCAACCCCCCTGCCACATGCAGGGCCACCAATCATCCCACCTAATGCTAGACCAGGCTGCCCAGGGCCCCATCCAATCTGGCCTTGAAACCTCCAGGGATGGGGCATCCACAACCTCTCTAGGCAGCCTGTTCAGTACCACCAACCCTCTCTGTAAAGAATTTCCCCCTGATGTCCAACCTAAATCTCCCTTCCCTCAGTCCTGCTGTCACTCACCCTTTCAAAGAGTTGATTCCCCTCCTGTTTGTAGGCTTTTAGGTAAAAGGCTGCAATTAGGTCAAGCCTTCTTTTCTCCAGGCTGAACAAGCCCAGCTCCTTCAGCCTGTCCTCAGGGGAGGTGCTCCAATCCCCTGATCAAGGTGGCAAACAGCTCCCTGTCTTTCTTGTATCTCCAGACAACGCAGTACTCCAGAACAAGAGAGTAGAGGGGGACAATCACCTCCCTGTCCTGCTGGCCAATGGAGCCCAAGATAGCATTCGCCTTCCGAAAGGGCACAGATCTATCCAGAAGGTCCTTCTCCACAGGGCTGCTCTCAAGGACCGCTCCTTCCAGTCTGTAGGGATGCCTGGGATTTCTCCGGCCCAAGTGCAGAACTCTGCACTTTGCCGTGTTGAACCGCATCAAAGCCTCTCCAAATGGCCCCTTCCTTCAACCGTGTTGACCGCACCACTCAGCTTGGTGTCGTCAGCAAACTTACTGAGGGTGCACTCAAATGTCATTAATAAAGATGTTAAAGAGCACCGGTCCCAAGACAGACCCCTGGGGGACGCCACTCGTTACCGGCCTCACCTGGACATAGAGCCATTGATGACCACCCTGTCTGCGGCCTTTCAAAGTTTCTTAGAGTGGTCCACCCATCAAATCCACATACCTCCAATTTTGAGATAAGGATGTGGTGGGGTACAATGTCACAGGCCTTGCTCAGGTCCATGTAAATGACATCGGTCGCCTTTCCCTTGTCCACCGATGCCGTCACTCCATCATAAAAGGCCACCGGATTGGTCAAGCATGACCTTCCTCTGGTGAAGCCGTGCTGGCTGTCACGGATCACACGCCTGTTCCTCATGTGATCAAGCATGTCATCCAGGATGATCTGTTCCATGATCTGCCCAGGCACAGAAGTGAGACTCACCGGCCTGTAGTTCCCGGGGTACTCCTTGCTCCCTTTCTTGTAAATGGGAGTAAACGTGACCCTTCCTCCAGTCATCCGGGACCACACCTGACAGCCATGACTTCTCAAAAATGATGGAGAGCGGCTCGGCAACCACCTCAGCCAGCTCCTTCAGAACCCTGGGATGCAATCGCCATCCGGCCCCATAGACTTGTACACATTCAGTCTCATGAGGCGGTCTCGGACCTGCTCTGTCCTCAAGCGGGAGGGGGTTTACCAAGTCCCCCTGGAGGTGTAGGGATGCAGGGCTCAAAAAGTGAAGACCGAGGCAAAGAACTCATTCAGTACCGTTGAAGCCAGTTCTCCTTTTACATTTACCAAAGGAGGTACACTCCCTTTGGCCTGTCTCTTCTGGCCAATGTACCTATAGAAAGTCTTCCTGTTGCTTTTCATATCCCTCGCCAAGTTCAGTTCTGTTTGTGCCTTGGCTTTCCTGATCCCATCTGCAAGTCCGGACGACATCCCTGTATTCTTCCCAGGTGGCACGCCCTTGTTTCAAGTTTGTACACACCTTTCTTCGCCCTCAGCACTCTCAGCAGGTCCTTACTGAGCCACGCCGGCTTCCTCCCTCCTCTGCCCACTTTCTTGTTCAGAGGGACAGAGAGTTCTTGCGCTCTTAGGAAGGTATCCTTGAAGAGTAGCCAGCTCTCCTCAGCAAAAGACAGCATCCCAGGGGATCTCAGCCAACAGACCATTGAACAGCTTAAAGTTTGCAAAGTTCAGGGTCCTGACACCACTCTTCACCAGGCCCACATTCCTCGAGATCACAAAAACTACTGCAACCCAGGCTGCCTCCAACCTTAACACCATTAATTATTTCCTCCACATTGGTGAGCAGCAGGTCCAGCAACGCTTCACCTCTGGTCGGTCTGTCCAATACCTGGACCAGAAAGTTATCGTCAACACATTCTAGGAGCCTCCTGGACCTCCTGCAACTTGCCGTGTGGTCTATCCAGGAGATATCCGGATGGTTGAAGTCCCCCATCAGGACAAGAGCCCGTGAGCACGAAGCCTCCCGCATCTGAAGCAAGAAAGCCTCGTCAACAGTCTCCCCTTGATCAGGTGGCCTGTAGTATACTCCTATCGCCAGCTGGCCTTTGTTAGACCCGTCCCTAATTCTAACCTACAGGCTCTCAACCTGATCATGACTGTTTCTCAGAGGAAGCTCCTCACAGTCTATCCACTCTTTGACATAGAGGGCTACTCCCCCACCCTTCCTACCTAGCCTATCTCTTCTAAAGAGCCGAAAAGGCTGTGTGCATTCGTATAAAGGCACTTCAGCTCGGTTTTCCGTTTCACTGCCTTTATAGATGGTCTAGGTTCCCCTAGAACAGCAGTATCCCTCACACCCCCCTGCCCCAGTCCATCCCTTTGTACTTCACCGTCATCGCCCAGCAGGTTCGGTACAAGTCCTGGAATGACCCGCTCAAGCTCAACATCCCTGATTTTGCTCCCTTCCCCCTTCATATCTAGTTTACAGAATCACAGAATTGCCAGGGTTGGAAGGGACCTCAAGGATCATGAATCTCCAACCCCCCTGCCACATGCAGGGCCATTTTTCATCTCAGAAAACACAATAACAATAATTAGCAATATCAAAGACTGAGGATTTTTTTCCTACTCTGTTAGGTATTAAAGAAAAATAATGCTCAATAAGATGACACTTGGTTCCTGCTCCAAACAGTAGCTTTGAAGAGAATTCATACTTGAAAAGGGGGATGAAAGCAACCCTTGCACGTCTAAAAAGAATTTCTTTCTGTCAAAAGCAGATCTCATTTAATTGATGACCTAAAAAAAAAAAAAAAGCCTAAATAATTTGGAATGGCCTTATAATGGACAACTGCTACAGAAGTGAAACAAGTCCGATGGCAGCCATCAGGCTGCAGTGCCAATACACCAGAACAGAGAACCAAGAAAACATCCAGGCTGGGAGAGATCTCAGGAAGTCATCCAGTCCAATGCTCTCCTCAAGGCAGATAAACCACTGAACTTGACTCGCGAAATCAAACTGTATAACCCAGAGTTAGGTTATAAAGCAGGTATGTTTTATTCAGCATTTGGCGCCAAGCTGGGTGCAAGGGGGATAGCTCCTCCAAACTTGCACAATGTAAGGAAGAAGCCTGGTACAGATATAGGCCGAACGAATACACAATCAGTGGAATTCGCATACATATTCATTACATTCCTGACTTATCAACATACGGTCCCGCCATGAGCAGTGGGGGTCTCCTTTGCATGGGAGAAGACACATTGTCTCTGACAGAAGTAATCCGATCCTGACCCGCTCCTTGTGTCAACAGAGTTTCCAGATGTCCTTTTCTTATCTGACCACACATCCTGCTTACCTACATTCCTAAACAAGAGTTAATCCTTATCTTGTCCTTTCCTTACTCAATTCCCCCCTTTTTCTTGAACCTAGCAAATTCTTTTGCTAAATTGCTCCATTCAGGAAAAGGGAAGTTTTGAAATAACTCCCACTTTCCACTCTCTGCCTTAGCTTGTGCTTTTTCCATTCCTCATAACTATCCCCAGAAGTTTTACATATCCATAATGCACATCTCATTGCAACACACATAAAAATGAGCAAGATGATTATAATAATACAAGCCACAAAGAGTTGCTTTAGCCACGCAAAGTTAGGTAACCAGCTGGTAAGTTTTTCCCACAATTCTGTGTATCACACAAACCCCTCCCTCTTTGGCTGTTAGGAGATCCAATGCCATTCTACTAAGCATTGAAATCTCAACTTGTAATGCTTTGATTGCATCAGCGGTTGCGTTCTGTATTATCTCTAGAGTGGCCGAAATATTAACAATTGCTTTCTCCAGCTCACTTACTCCAAGAGATGGGATGAGCCATCTCACAAAGCTGTGGAAACCAGTAGGTTTTTCCACCAAAGGATTTAGTACTCTTCTCACCCGTCTCCAGGGTGTTCTCAAGAGTCCCCGTGGTATTTCCTCATGCACCGTGGTCTGAGGTGCCAAGTGTCCTGCAGTGCATGTTCCAATCCAATTTGGAGGCAGTGCTTTTCGTGCCTGCCCATCCCCACATAACCACCAGTATCCATAATTTTTACTTGTTCTAGGATCGCACCCTATGCCCTGCTTCCACCTTGTAGTTTCACTGAGTCCTGATACTGTTCCCAAATTCCCATATTCCCAACTACATCCTATACCTGTTAAATTTCGCCACCCGGCTTTCACACTAATTTCGCTATCATTTTCCCTATCCACAAAGATAGATTTAGAGGAATTAATAATCAACAGATCAAACTTGGGGCCCTTTTGTAATTTATCCTCTATTCCATACTTACATTCCCCATGTTCCACCCAATTTGGAATTGTCCAATTAAGCGCTACTACCCCATAGACTGGCATTCCCCCTGCTCTGGGGAGGGCCGTACATATCCAACAATTTGTTAGGTTAAAATTTTGGGCCACTGCCAGAGTAGCTATTACCTTCCCAGGCTAAAGCAAATCTTATAAGGTTAATTACAACGCATAGTTTATACATTTTTCTTAATTGTTAGTCGGAGGGGTCCTTTCTCCCTCGCAGTCCACTGTGGTCGGACCGTCTTCTTCAGGTGCTTCCTCGGGCATGCCATGCCTTGTTCTCTGGTTTGATCTCGTGCAGGATCTTCTTGCAATGTGTATGACAAAATATACATATATACACCTATATCAGAGCCCACATACCAAACAATTACTGATATAAGTATACTTTGCAATGATGTTTTCCACAAGAGATATATAAGCATTTACATCAAATGCTGCACTTAATCAAATTAACATTTCTAATAATTATAAGAGCCCATATTACTGTCTTTGGATTCACAATTTTAAGGGTCCAGCTGACTTCAGTTCCCATTGCATTCGAGGGATCAAGCCATCAAGGCCTTGGGCTCTAGTTCCTAGAACCAGTTTCTCTATTTCCTGAAGCTATTCTTGTAGACTTACCACATGCTCAGTATTTCACTCCCTACCTGGGTAGAGATCCTATTTGTACAACATAAGGCCTTTTGTACAGTATTTTGAAAGACTTAACCCCTCTTTGGCTCTAGGTTTCCTAAGGAGAGCCAAAGGCAACAACTGTGGCCAGGATAGTCCAGCTTCCCGGCCCAGTTTTACAACCTGTGATTTAATTCCAATTTATTCCCAATGCTTACTGACCTATTGGACAGTCTCTGCAAAAAAGTGAGTTCCCTGGTTGAAGGGTATTGTTGCAGGACATCCAAACCTTGGTATAATCTCCTGCAGCAATACCTTGGTTATTTCTTTGGCTTTATTGGTCCTGCACGGGAATGCTTCCGGCCACCCTGAAAGGGTATTTGTTAGAACTAGCATATACCGAAACCCTCCTTTTTCCTGGCAGTTCTGAAAAAAATCAATTTACAATTGTTGTCCTAAAAGATTCCCTTTCCCAACAAGCCCCACTTGTACCCTGTTCCTGGTACTAGGATTGTACAGTTACTTTCTGATGTCTGTACCCCCATATGTTTTATTATGTTCCCTTAGAACCAATTTCTATAAAATAATAAAGGGCACAACAATGTGTCCATCTGGGTATGCACCCACCTGTCAGCTTGCTCTCTTCCCTTTTAAATCAATAAATTCCTATCCTCTCTACAATACCTTATAGGTTCTGATTAAGGTTCAAATATTTTAAGTTTACTGTCTGGAATTAAAGCCAGTTCACCAATTTCTTTTCATTCAGCTGCCTGTTTTGCCACCTGGTCCACCATCATATTCCCAGTTTCCTGTACAGTGTCACTCTCCTGATGTTCTTTTCTTGCATTGCTGCGGAGACTAGCTTCTGAGCAGGTAAGTCTGCGCTGGCAGAGAGATCTGGACTAAAAAGGCCAACCAAAAGGCTCTTTTTAGGGCTTTTTTAAGGCTTTTCTAAGGCCCTTTCGAGGCTAGCAACAGCACCACGCTTGTGCTGGGAGCTGGCAGCTAGTGGGCGGGCTCCTGAGTCACCGGGGGTGGAGCCAGCACATTAGCAGCACAGTTTAAACACCCGCCCTTAACACCTTCACACCTGATAGCGAGCTTTAAATAGCTTTGGGGAGCTACATATATATAAGCTAGCTTCCACCCACCAGGCACATGAGGTGAGAAACCATTGTTCCTGCTAGCTGTGAAAGAGGAGGTTGAGTGAGTGAGCACAGTCCACGCTTTCCAAAGGGTGATACATCTGTGCGTGTGGGAGGTGGGTCTAGTGTAAGAACTATAAACTTTGGTTCCTCCTTGCTCAGGAGCCCGGCTTTCCTTTCCTTGGTAGTCTCTGAGACCACAGGCCAGAACATGGTCTCCACTAGACAGCGGGCTTATTCTAAGAAGTCTGTGGCAACCCAGACGGAGAGCTTGCCAAGAAATGTTGCTGTTCAGGTCGCTGGCTGCAGGGAGTGCCTGAGCCTACTGCTGCCCGGGGAGAGTGGCAGGGACTCCACCTGTGCGAGATGTGAGCAGGTGGATGAGCTGCTCAGCCTCGTGGTGGAACTCAAGGATGAGGTACAGAGACTTAGGACCATCAGGGAATGTGAGAGGGAGATTGACTGGTGGAGCGACTCACTGGCTCACCATAGAGAAGGATTCCAGGAAAATACCCCCAGAAAGGTAGTGGGCCCCCTGCCCTGTCTCAGTCAGACAGACCTGACAGATGAGGAAGGTTGGAAGAAAGTCCCTGCTCGGTGTCACAGGAGACACCCCCACCTGCCTAGCCTGCTTCCCCAGGTCCCTCTAAGCAACAGGTTCCAGTTGCTGGAGGTAGAAGGGGAGGTGAGTGGAGAGGCGAAGGAGGATCTGCCTAGGAGAGAGTCTAGGGCGAGGCGGTCACCCCCACGCCTTGAGACCGCCTCCGACAGAAAAGAAAGAAGGGTGGTCGTGGTGGGTGACTCCCTCCTCAGAGGAACGGAGGGCCCCATATGCAGACCTGACCCGGTCCGTCGGGAAGTGTGCAGCCTTCCTGGGGCTCGGGTCAGGGACATAACCAGGAAACTCCCTATGCTGGTCAGGTCATCTGACTACTTCCCATTGCTCGTAGTTCAGGTGGGCAGTGATGAAATTGCTCAGACAAGTCTACGAACCATGAAAAAAGATTTCAGGGATTTAGGGCGCTTAGTTCAAGGAGCGGGAGCTCAAGTGATCTTCTGCTCTATACCTTCAGGGGGGGCAGTAAGGGACACTGAGCGGGATTGGAAAATACGAGCAATGAATAATTGGCTCGGAGGCTGGTGTCGAACCAGAAACTTTGGATTCTTTGATCATGGGACGGTTTACTCGGCCCCTGGCCTGTTGTCTGTCCGTGGAACCCGCCTATCTCTAAGGGAGCAACGAATACTAGCGCAGGAGCTAGCAGGGCTTATAGAAAGAGCTTTAAACTAGCTATGAAGGGGGAAGGGGACAAACCAGGCCCCGCAAGAGATGAGCCTAAGAGAACAATGATTAAGCTGGGGGGGAGGCAGACGACTCGACTGAAGTGCATCTATACCAATGCACGCAGCATGAGCAACAAGAAGGATGAGTTGGAAGTGATTGTGAATCAGGCGAATTATGACCTTGTTGCTGTTACGGAAACATGGTGGGACCACTCCCATGACTGGAGTGCTGTGATAGATGGTTACAAGCTCTTCAGAAGGGATAGACGAGGAAAGAAGGGTGGTGGTGTGGCCCTTTATATCAAAGACTGTTTTGATGTTGAAGAGCTTGGGGTTTGTAATGACAGAGTTGAGTGTCTGTGGGTAAGGATCAGGGGGAAGGCCTGTAGTGGTGACATCTTGGTGGGGGTCTGCTATAGACCGCCTAACCAGGATGAAGAGTTGGATGAAGCTTTCTATGAGCAGCTCGCAGAAGTCACGCGACCGCCAGCACTTGTTCTCATGGGAGACTTCAACTTCCCTGACGTATGTTGGAAGTATAATACAGCACAGAGGAAGCAGTCTAGGAGGTTTCTAGAGTGCGTGGAAGATAGCTTCCTTATGCAACTGGTAGGAGAGCCTACCAGGGGTGGTGCCCTGCTTGACTTGATCTTCGCTAACAGAGAAGGACTGGTGGGAGATGTGAAGGTTGGGGACCGTCTTGGGCAGAGCGACCACAGAACTGTAGAATTCTCTATTCTTGGAGGTGTCAAGAGAGTGACCAGCAGAACTACTTTCTTGAACTTCCAGAGGGCGGACTTTGATCTGTTCAGGGCGCTTGTAGCACAGGTCCCTTGGGAGTCACTTCTTAAGGGTAAAGGGGTCCAGGACGCCTGGACGCTCCTCAAGACGGAAATCTTAAAGGCGCAAGAACAGGCTGTCCCTGAGTGCCGTAAGGCGAGCTGCAGGGGTAGGCGACTGGTGTGGATGAGCCGGGAGCTGCTGTTGAGACTCAGGGAGAAAAAGAGAGTCTACGTCCTCTGGAAGAAGGGACAGGCTAGTTGGGGAGATTACAAGGAAGTAGCTAAGGTAAGCAGGGAGGAAGTTAGGAAGGCAAAAGCCCAACTTGAACTCAGATTGGCCACTGCAGTAAAAGACAATAAAAAATCCTTTTATAAATATATCAACAGCAAAAGGAGAACCAAGGACAATTCTCATCCTTTACTTGATGCAGCAGGGAATGTGGCCACTGAGGACAAGGAGAAGGCTGAGGTCCTCAATGCCTTCTTTACATCTGCCTTTAGCCAAACCAGTTATCCTATGGGCATTTTATGCCCTGATCTGGAAGTCTGGGACGCTACTCAGGAAGCACCCCCAGCGATTCAGGTGGAGACAGTCAGAGAACTCCTCCTCCATCTGGACTGTCACAAGTCCATGGGACCGGATGGCCTACACCCTCGGGTGCTGAGGGAGCTGGCGGGGGTGATTGCCAAGCCGCTCTCGGCCATCTGTCAGCGCTCCTGGTCAACTGGAGAGGTCCCAGAGGATTGGAGGCTTGCTGATGTGACTCCCATCTTCAAGAAGGACCGTAAGGAGGATCCGGGGAACTATAGGCCTGTCAGCCTGACCTCGGTACCGGGGAAAGGAATGGAGCAAATCATCTTGGGGGAGATCGCACGGCATGTGCGTGGTGTCCAGGGGATCAGGCCCAGCCAGCACGGGTTCATGAAAGGCAGGTCGTGCTTGACCAACCTCATCTCCTTCTACGACTGGGTGACCAGACTGGTAGATGAGGGAAAGGCTGTTGATGTAGTCTACCTAGACTTCAGCAAAGCCTTTGACACGGTCTCTCACAGGCTTCTTCTGGGGAAACTGGCTGCCCGCGGCCTGGACAGGTACACACTCCTTTGGGTAAGAAACTGGTTGGAGGGCCGTGCTCAACGGGTGGTGGTTAATGGAGTTAAGTCCAGCTGGCGACCTGTTACAAGTGGTGTCCCCCAGGGATCGGTACTGGGGCCCATCTTGTTTAATATCTTTGTTGATGACCTAGATGAGGGGATTGAGTGTACCCTCAGTAAGTTTGCAGATGACACCAAGCTGGGAGGTGGTGTTGATCTGCCTGAGGGTAGGGAGGCCCTTCAGAGGGACTTAGATAAGCTGGATTGCTGGGCTGAAATGAATGGAATGAGGTTCAATAAGGCCAAGTGCCGGGTCCTGCACTTTGGCCACAACAACCCTATGCAGCGCTATAGGCTTGGGGCTGAGTGGCTGGATGATTGTGAAGAGGAAAGGGACCTGGGGGTGTTGGTTGATGCTCGGCTGAACATGAGCCGACAGTGTGCCCAGGTGGCTAAGAGGGACAATGGCATCCTGGCCTGCATTGAAATGGCGTGGCCAGCAGAGCAGGGAGGTGATCATCCCCCTGTACTCAGCACTGGTGAGGCCGCACCTTGAGTACTGTGTTCAGTTTTGGGCCCCTCACTATAAAAAAGACATTGAGGCCCTGGAGCGTGTCCAGAGAAGGGCAACAAAACTGGTGAGGGGTCTGGAGCACAAGTCCTATGGGGAGCGGCTGAGGGAGCTGGGATTGTTTAGTCTGGAGAAGAGGAGGCTCAGGGGAGACCTCATTGCACTGTACAACTTCCTGAAGGGAGGTTGTGGAGAAGAGGGGTTTGGCCTCTTCTTTCAGGCAACGAGCAGGACCCGGGGGAATGGCCACAAGTTGTATCAGAAGAGGTTTAGGTTAGACTTAAGGAAGAACTTCTTCTCTCAGAGAGTGGTCAGGCACTGGAATGGCCTGCCAAGGGAGGTGGTGGAGTCGCCATCTCTGGCAGTGTTCAAGAGGCGTCTGGACGAGGAGCTGCGAGATCTGGTTTAGTAGCTTGTGGTAGCAGTGGTAGTGTGAAGACGGTTGGACTAGATGATCTTATAGGTCGTTTCCAACCTTGTGATTCTATGATTCTATAATTCTATGATTTACAATGTATAACAGCCATGCTGTTCTTTGGTAGATTTACATCATGCCGAATTTTTGGGTACCACCCAAAAGCATATTTAGTTCTTGTCAAGGCAGTTATTTCAGCCTTCTGAGCAGAAGTCCCCACAGGTAATGGTTTTGCTTCAGTTACCTTGTCAGTAGCAGTTGCTGCATGTCCTGCCTTACAGTTTCCTTGTCTCACAAAACTGCTTCTGTCGATGAATCCAGGAATCCTCAGCGTCGTCCAACGGTTCCTCCTGTAGGTCTGACCAACTGGCATAGACAGCCTCATGCAGTGCACACTGCTGACTTGGAGGTAGCTCTGCGTTGGTGTTCTGGGTGTTCAGCAAATTGCTTCCTTCTCTTTGATCAGTTCTGCTTTCTGTTGAGAAACTTGATAGAAATTCAGCAAACTCACAGTCCACTGTACACAGTCCTCCTTTGTTACTGCAGTATTATTATTTTTTTTCTTCCCTTATTGGAGTTTTCCTATTCAAAGGCAAATAATTTTAGACTTTCTTTGGCAAAACCAGGCAGAAAAAGGTGTACTTCAAATCCAGAACAGTAAACCCCACCTACTTATTCCTTAACTTGGTTGATAAAGATATACACCATGGGTTGTATATATTCAACATTTCTACTAATTGTCCTCAAATCTCGTACCAAACTATAACTCTTGCCATCCAATTTTTCATTTGCAAGATTGGGGTGTTCTATCTGGATTTCTATCCAATTAATAATCCAAAATTCATAAAGTTATTTATTATTTCTTTTATCCTCCTACAGTCTTGTATCCTCACAGGGCATTGCTTTACCCTGGTTGGGCTGGCTCCCGTCTTTAACTTAACTTTTATTGGGCTGCATTTTTGGCTCTGCCAGGCATTCCTGATGCCTGCAATTCTGTGTATACCTGATTTAGGATTTACCTAACTTCTATGGGTACAACATTGCTTTTCCCAGTTTGTGTTAAAATTTTCCATCAATTGGTCTTGCTTGACACTTAGCTCCGATTTTCTCTACTGAATTTAATCTCTTTATCTCTTTATTCTGCTTCCCTAGCTGTAATTTAACCAGTGGATCTGCTAGGGTAAACTTCCCAAATTCCCATCCTTCATTTTTGCAACCAGAGGCGGTTCCCTCTTTCTCAGTAATTTACACATTACTTTCATTGCAGTGGGGCGGAGCCCTCCCTGGGCTCTTCCAGCCCCCCCTCCCCCTCTCTCTGAGTGGATCCCTGGGTCCTACGCCCTACTCTAGTGCTGCGACAGTAACAGCTGCTGTTATCCCCAATTTCCTTACTATCTCTGTTTCTCAATCAGTTTTTGTTTGTTTGTTTTTCCTTCATATCGCTCACCTCTCTTCAGTCCTGACATCCCTGTCACACCCTGCTCATCCTTGCCTTCCTCAGCCTGTGTCCTTCCCAAACTTTTCACTTTCCAAACTCTCATCATTACATAAACTACTAACATCATATTTCAGTTTTACCTCCTCCTCTCCAGAGGCTTCCAGTGCTAACACTGGGATTTCAGGTTTCTGAATAACCTCTACAGAGGCTATTCTCACTTCCCCCTTCACAAGTAACAGCAGTCTCCGACCCGGGCTCTCTCTCTCACACCAAGTACTGCACGCGGGGGAACAGTGAGGGGGTTGCTCTCACGCCAGCAAAGATTAACTCACTTTCTCTTTAACCCTTTTTCCTTTGTTCCTCTATTAGTACCCTCAGTTACACTTGCAGTTACACTCAATTCTATACCATTAACAATTACACTTTCTTATACCATCAAAACAGTTTGTCTCATTCCCTTCGAAATGCACAAATCTAACCATACAGTTCTTCAGTTTCCATAAACACCCTTAATACCATATAACTTTCCCCTAACAATCTGTGTCATTTGGTTATAAACACCTCACCACAGAAACAGCACTGATTGACCCACCTCCCTCACACATCTCCTTGCAAACAGAACACAATATTACATAAATGAGTTGACATTCATTCCCCAAATGGAGCAGGCATCTCTCTGTGAATCCGTCATCCCCATTCATACACTAGAGGATCTTGTGGTGCCCCCATCCCACATTCTCTTTGCCGTTCAGGATGATTCCTGAGAGTAAAGAACATATCAGCGTATGCTGCCTCATCCCATTTACCTTCCCGTTTTAAAATAGCATCAGTTGCAGAATGGTATTGTAGTTCAACATCCCGTTTAGGGACCACTTTTCCCCACCATCCAATTTATACACTAACCACCATTGATTACAATATTTTATCAGAGTTTTCTTACTTAGAGTGCCCCCAGGTCCCCCTGCAATATCTCGCCAATGTGCCAGAATACATCCGAGGGGTGTTCTTTTAGGTATTTCCCTGTGACCCCCCCCATAATGTTGTCTCACTGGTTTGTTATTGCCCTAAGGTTTCCACAAGTAACTCTCAATACTCTAAAATTTCCCCACGCTAGTCCATGATGCTCAGTCCACCACTCACGGTGGCACTCCGGACACAAATGACGCCACCAACCCCGATATATTTCTTCACACACTAGACAACATATAATATAAATGGGGCAACACTCGTTCTCCGGGTGGAACGCACACCTTTCCTCAGGCCCCTCTTCCCAATTTATAAAGTATAAATTCCCATCACCATTCCAATCCATAAAAGAAAACCCGTATGGACGGACAAACAACAGAAAAAGACAACTTTCGCTTCGTCCGTCTCCAGCCGTTTCCCTCGCGGGAGCACGGAACCGCGGATCGGGGACTCCGCTCTCGCTCCGTAGCTCAGCTACGTCTCACTCACACCACATTCACACAATGCCGGCTTAATCAAATATTTTGATGGTATTGATTCAGATACACAGTACCGAACATTTACAGCAGATGGTAACAACAAGTATACAAGCTATAGCTCCGTTATTACAACCAGATAACCATTTGACAGGATACCCACTATATCCTGTCCCCTTACCCCGCGTACGACTTACAAGGTCCGTTTGTGGGCGCTCCCCCAAGGAGCTGCTCGCCAGAGCCTACCCACCCCAGCCGGCAACCTACCAAACCTGTGAGCTCACTAACCCAGGGGCGGCACAAAGGCTATCCACCCTGCGTAGGACGTCTCCTTACGACTTACGGGTTCCCCTCCTTTCCTAAACGTACCTGGTCCGCCGATAGATGGTCTTTGTCTACTCCTGCAGTGATCGGATGAGGTAGGGGAGTCCTTCCGAGCAATCTCGGGGCGCGCCAAAGGCGTCCCCCCTCTCAGCCGGTCCTGCAGCCAAGCAGAGATGGTCCCATCTGGGGTGCTAAATTGACTCGCGGAATCAAACTGTATAACCCAGAGTTAGGTTATAAAGCAGGTATGTTTTATTCAGCATTTGGCGCCAAGCTGGGTGCAAGGGGGATAGCTCCTCCAAACTTGCACACCATAAGGAAGAAGCTTGGTACAGATATAGGCCAAACGAATACACAATCAGTGATTCATTACATTCCTGACTTATCGCCATGAGTCTCCCTTGATGGTGAGAAGACCCATTGTCTCTGACAGAAGTAATCCGATCCTGACCCATTCCCTGTGTAATCTTGCAACAGTTTCCAGATGTCCTCTTCTTATCTGACCACACATCCTGCTTATCTACATTCCTAAACAAGAGTTAATCCTTATCTTGTCCTCTCCTTACTCAAAGAAGATGCACTTCTGAAGAGCTGTTTGTACACACACATCAAGTCCACCAGTGACAGCTTTTCCTGAAACACATTATCTGAACAATCCCCTGCTTTCTGATTTAATTTTATCCTGTGCAATCCACCCAAGGCAATCTTATGCACCATTAATTGTTGATGAGGGTAACATGAAACTGATGAGCCCCAACCAGCACCAAACCTACTCGAGTCAGCAGGCAGAGGTGAAACAGAGAGCACTTCACTGCAATGCAATGCATTTGCTATCACGTAGTCCTGCATGGCCACAAGCAAGCATGCTGGTACACATGACACAAGTCATGAAAAGCCAATTGCTTTATCCTTCCTTCCTTGTAAACCTCCTAATATCTTTAACACTACTGGTAAGCAACATTCCAGCCTCAGCAATCATCCCTACAGGCAACTTTGGGAGCTACAGTGCTGCCACAGCTGGAATATTCGAGGTGTAAGCATCTACAGGGGGACAAAGGAATTAAATTATTTTGCCAGAATAAGGCCAGGTGACAACAGAGCAGAGTGCAGTTCAAAACGCACACTAGGACTCGGGACGTAAAGCTTCTTTTAACCTGAGCTGATTTTTCTCAGACAGAAAGCTGACTGAGCCAAGAACTCAGCATAGAGCTGAGAAACAAAAACTGCAGCTCAAACTTTTTACCTGTTCCAGAACTGGGCATCGAACCTCCATAAATATCCAGAGCCAGCTGAGAAAAGGCAGATCCAAAAACAGCAGTGGTAAGGCCAATCAGAAGCACCAGCTTCAACAGCAACTCTAACAAATCTGCAGCCATAGCAACATCATCCTGGGGAGAAAACAAAAACAAGACAACAACACCCAGCAGTCAATTACATGAACCAGAATCAGCACAGCTTTTGTTTTCACCAAAAAAAACTATTCCATGGGGAAAACATCCACTGGCACCATGCAAGGCAGCATCAAAATTATTCTTTGCTATTGAAACACCTACACACACAGTCCTAGCTTCCAACATGCATTCTTATTCTCGTCTGTGTTACATGCAGAACTCTAAACAAAGATCACCCATTAACAGCTCTGTTTCAGGATTTAAGGAAAGGGGTAAAGAGCAGCTGCACCTGTTAACAGCCAGAAAATAGCACAGAAAAGCACAGCATTTGCCCAAAGCCACAGCCTGAAGCACCCAAAGGGTCACATCTTCACTGCTACCTTGGACTACAAGTTTTGCCACAGCAGAAGGAGCAACTTGGAAGTTCTGTACATCGTAGGATGCAGCTGCCCACACACCCTGTAAGGAGTCAAACGTCTTGCCAGGTGCACTGGATATGCACACACAAACCCACCACGTGTGCTCTGTATCAAACACACACACAGGTACACCTCTGTCAGCCTGCCATTAACATGACACACGACATTTGTCTGACTGTGACCTTCCTATCTGATAAAGAATTTCTTAACTAGAGCACACAGAAACCTCTCCTTCATGTAACCATCATTACTCCACAAACAATCCCAAAGCTCAGCTAAAATACAGCTCTCTTCCTCTGAAAAGGGCACCCTCTAAAGCATTCAATGCTTACCAGCCAGTTTTATTTTCAAGTCAGTCAAATATTGTCAAGTGGCATTTAGTTGCTGGAAACAGCATGCTTTTGGGATTGAATCTACAGTAACTGCCTCAGCACAGCTGCAAATATGTGGTGCACAAGCCTTTACATCACACTGTTTGGAGGAAAGGATTTTACCTTTGATTTGCGGAATCAAACTCTCTAACCCACGTAAGGTTATAAGAGCAGGTAAGTCTTTACTTCAGCGCTGCGCCACACGCCGGGTGCAAGGGGGATCACTCCTCCTAGCTTGCACACCAGAGAATAGGATCCCAATACATTTATAAGCCAATCCATACATATTCAGAAGTGTTACCCAAGACCCATTAACATATTCATTACTTTTCCGGGAATTCATTTACATACTGTCCCCCTCCCCAGTGCATGCGCAGTAGCTTCTATTGGATGAAGGCTCGAAGTCTTCCTCCCCCTCTGGTGGTCATTCCGGGATGAAGTCAGACGTCTTCCTCGCCACGTCCTTCCGACCTTTGTCCCAGTTTTGAGCTCTTCTCCTGCCCTGCATACCTCAGCAATTTCCAATTCTGCCTATCTTTCCTCCCCCTTGCTTTCTTAGGGGCCCTTTCCTGCTGACTGGAGAAGGCTCCCTTTTGAGAATGTGTCTGGGCTAGCAAAAGGTTAAGCAATAAGTTCCCCTTGAGCTAGCAAGAGGTTAAATTAAGCGATGCTGTTTGCGAATTTCTTTTGAGTTAGCAAAACCAGGCGATGTTACAGACCCCTTACATCCTGTATTCTTCAGCTTATTATCTCATCCTGCTTGTTACATTCTTGGCTTCCTTTACAGCCGGGCTATGTTTACCCTTCATCCCCTAACTCACCTTCAGTTACCAGACAATGCAGTATTACGCTATTGCACCCCTAACTCCTACTTTGCTTGCATTTTACCTGTTTGCTTTTTTGGTCCAGACCCCTTCGTCATGGTCTCCACTTCGAATTTCTTCCCATTTCAACAGTCTTTATGCTCGAACATTTAAACACACACGCCAGTCACATTCCTGATACAATTCACCTCTAACAGAAGGCAAGCATTTCATGTGGAACTAATACTAACAAGCATACCTGCTTCTGATCTTTACATTCTTCCCTCTTTGCAATACTTGAGCAAACAAGACACAAAAACTTTCTTCAATAGGCAAAAAGATGAACCTGGCCACCAGCGAACCCAGATTGTTCACTTTATCATACACACCTTTACAAACAAAAGACGCTGACAAGATGTCACTTTTTTTCTGGCACAAGTCCAGGACTAACAGCAGCACAAATTCCTATTTCACATTTCTGATGAACAAAGAGAAAAACAGTGGAACTTAATGCAACATTAGAGCAAATCTAGCAACAGCCCCAAACACCCCCAGAAAGTCCCTTCACTTCTTACTACAGAGGAAGATAAAAAATCCAGATGAAAGAGATTCTGTAACATCTGCAGAGCGCAAGCATTTTTGCACTTGTGTCTTACAAAAACACCCTTCCAGTAGGAGGCAGCTTATTTGTTCCCCGGGGGGAAGACCAGCAGTGGATGAATCCTCTGGCAGCAAGAGCATAAAGTCTGTGTTTATGAGAGACCGTTCCACTGCCAGCAAATAACATAAATTCAAAAGAGCCAAGAAACTTCTAACAGCGGGCCAGCAATTACAGTCTGTTTTCCTTCCCAGGTCAGACCTGTGGTGCTGCCAGTGCTGTCACCTGGACTGCTGCTGCCGTGCATCACTCTGTAATGACACAGTGCTTTCGTGGAACACGTGCAGTTGGAGATGTAATGCTACAAACAACAGTGTTCCTGCTGTAACAGCTAACACAGATTCCACAGGAAGAATACGGGACCAAACAAATGAAGAGAAGTATATGCATCACATACTATAACTTCTACTTCCAATTTTTTGAAACAGAAATAAGATACGCAGCAAAACACACACAATTGTAAAGTTTTGATCCAAAGGAAAATATTATTTAAATGCACGACCCTCAAATAAGTTGCTCTGGTTTTGGTTGTTGGTTTTTTGGTGTGGGTGTTTTTTTTTAATACCCGTTAATCCATCATTCTCTGAAATGCACCTCAAAGTCCCAATGCCACTGAAATCCTTCCACGTTTTTCATGTTATATTCAAATGGTTTCTAACATTTTCAGTATTTTCAGAAATAGACAAAAAGGAGCAACTACAAAAATTCTGTCGCTGTCCCACATCACCACATTCACCCTGATCACCAAAATTGATCACATTCAGAAGAGTCATCGCATGTCGCTCACCTGGCGGTTCAAAATACAGAAGTCAGGACAAACCCCTACATCTTCCCCAGCGCGTGCTCAGGCACTGCTAACAGGAAGCATTCGAGAGACACGTCTAACAGGACAGTACAGTTCTGATGCTCCATAAACCTTCAGTAACTGCATCTGGGCTGGCAGCACCTGCTGATGCCACTCTCTGAACACCATCCCCTCCCAGCCTTCCCAGGCTCCGTGTCCATTTGGTGACCAGCATTCACTTGCCTTTCCCCAACATGCCCACACATCCAGCCTCACCCTCTGTCAAAATCTGCTTCAGGAAGGATTCTTTGAAGAAGCTTCAAGTCAGCTGTGCTTCTTTCTAGCTAAGGAAAAATCACTCAAAGTCACTCTCATCTGGCCGACTTTCTCCCTTGCAGAAAATTACTGTTGCTGCAGACAGACAAAGGAACTGTGTAAGCTTTCTACAGAATAAATCACTCATAGTAACGAGAGAGGGAGGAAAAATTGTTTAGTAGACCAATATAACTATCACCCTCACAGTAAAATAAATCTTCCAGTGCTCTTCAAAGCGTTCCTGCAAGTCTCACAAGCCAGAACTGCCTTTCTATTCTCAATCTCTTCCTCAGAACGCCTTCTTTCCCACTGTGCCTTTTCATTTCCTTCTTTGCCCCATTTCCTTTTCAGAGGACATCAGAGATCTGTAGTATCTGTATCAAGCACCACCACGTTTTGTTTGAGGAAAATTGAAGTACCAGAACCATAAGATGGCTGTGAATTCTCTCCTGCCTTCTACCTGCTACCAGTCCTTTAACACTGTAAGCATTCCACTTCCAATTAATGGGTGGTGCAAAGCTACTGAAAGACAAGACAGCCAACGAAGCCTAGAAACAGAGAGCTCCGGGTTCATCGTGGTTTGCTGTCAAGGATTTGAACGCACCACTTGTAAACAGAATTTTATGCAACCATGTTTCCTAACTAGCCTTACTTAATAACCTCAAAATCACTCATTTAACTCCATCACCTCCAAATAGCCTGCAGAAGTTCTCTCATTAAAGACTTCAGAATGAACTCTGTGACCCACCTTATCTTCCATCAAGTTAGGTAACAGAGCTTTCATTCCTGTAATTGGAAAGCACTTCTTGGTTGCTTCCAAGAACTTTGCAAAATAAACCACAAAGCACATTACCAGAACACTGGTATGTAAAAGCTGAAATGACAGGGAAGGAAAGAATTAAAAAATAAAATAAAATAGTAAAACAAAACCAACTTAGAAATGTAGAATCACATGCTAGCTTTGCCAATTCAGTGAGAACTGAAGGCAGTAAGTAGTTCTTACTCCTGTCAAATTTTAATCCGGCTGAAGGCATTACTGTAACTCCCCTCCCCCCACACAGAACGTTGTTGATTTAAATTTCTTTTAATCAGCAGATCAGCATCACAGTCCTTTGCCAACTTGTTCTCACCTTCTATTCAGTACTTTTAGAAAGATTATGTTGAGTCCAACTTAAAAACAACTATTTGGTCAAAAAACAGTTGACACACTTCAGAAACACACAAAAAAGCACATACAGCATCACAACCTTATTTGCAAAACTTGCCTTTCTGCGTACAACAGAGGTGCTCTCCTGTACCTCCATTAAACTGACTGGCGTCATAATGCCAAGTCAGTAACAACTATCACCAAAATTCTTAACATTTAAATCCCACCCTTAAAGGAACATTCTCTCATCTCCCCCGTGGTATTAGCAGGCTAAACGTCAAAGGCAGTAGCAAGTAACTCTTTAGAACAAGAATTTATGTTGAGAAAGAATACAGGAAACTTACCTGAGCCAAGGAAAAAATGTAAAGGCTCCACTGCAGATAAAGGATGACTAGAATAACCGTCAGAATGCATTTTGACACTACTGAAAGGCTTTCAGCAATTACCTTCAAGAAAGAGAAAATAGAGAACGTTCCTTTTTGCCAACTTAACCACCTACAGGAACACAAAGCACTTCAGTTCCACACACACAACCCACAGAGGAATACAAGGCATTCAAAGTCAGCGTGACCACCGCAGTTCTCCTGCTGCATTGGCCACCTTAGACTGCAGTCTCTCTGAACATCCTCACATCTGATGGTGCACAATTCCCCCATCGCACTGCCCCAGCCCCAGCCCCTTGTGTGGGACACACACGGGAATACATTTTGCTTGACACAGTTGTGATCCCTGCTGTTGCACTTCACAACCTCGTACTGACAGTGGAAAGCAGAACTGTGGAAGCCATCTGTGCTTTCCTCTGATTAACATTCATGATTATGTATTTAATGATCATTAAGGCAATAACTTCTAAATTAAGTTCCTTTCTTAAACAGGAGCAAATTGAGTATTACAAATACGTTACAACAAAATCATGCAGCATTAAGCAGTCCATAATTCTATTCGTTTTTTTTTTAAAATACTCCTGAATTCTGTGAAACGTACGTACACAGAGCCCGTTCAGGAATCTGTTTTTTACATCATTATCATTTTTTTTCAACAAGAAAAGCTTTCTCTCTCTCACACACACCCCTGTGCACATAGCTTCCTTGCTAACCTTAAGTCTTACAAAGAAGTGAGCCTGGGCTAAAACCCAGAACGGCTCTCCTAGAAGCTCAACAACTGCAGAAAGGCCAAATGCCACAACAGCGGCCCGATAATGAGGAACCACAGACAGAACTTGTAGGAAGTGCAGCCAGATGAAGGCCAAGAAAACAGACCAAAAAAACACCAAGAAGGACTCTAAAAAGGCAACGTAACAACAGTCAGGTTTTCTCCAGCAGAAAAAAGAACAGAAAGAACAGGAGAAAATCTGATTAAAATTTCACATACTGGTATACTTTCCTTATTTTTGAAGAGATCTGATGAATTCATTTCTATTGCAACTCCAAGCTTTGCTGTAAAACCTGTAACTACAAGTTGCCACGTGCAGCCACAAGCTTTGATGCCAAGTGCTGTGCCGACCTTCCAGCAATGACAGCGCAGTCAGCAGAAGAATGCCCCTTCCAGCAGCGGCCGCTGCCAGCAAAGCCGAGCAAGGCACGCGGTGCAGACACGCACTGCCTTCTGCTGATGCTGCTTCAGGACCAGCAGCCTCTGCCGGAGCGCAGCAGGTTTCACAGCACTGCAGCAGGGCGAATCTGACCCCCCCGCTCTCAGATCCCTGAGCTGCTTGACGTTCAACTCGCAGCACGTGCTTCACATCGCTCAGACAACACGGTTTGCATTTTAAATCGCGCTGTTCTAGGAGGAAAATTGGAAACGGAAACGTCTTCCTCACGCGAGCCCTCGGACAAGAACGAGCAGTTAAAGAACAGCCGAGGAGCTCTCACGTCAGCCACAGCACGTTGATGGTCGCAGCCCAGCTCCGCTCCGCGCCGCCGCTCAAGCGGGCCCTGCGGAGCGCCTCCCTGGCCGGGAAGACGGCCGTGGAATAGAGCAGAGTCAGCCCGGAGGAGACGGGAGGGGAAGCGCACAAGCGGTCCCTCGCTCGCCGCCTCTGCAGGCGCCCGTCGTTAACCCGTCCTGCCACGCGAGGCCGCCCGACGCGCAGAACTGAACGCGACCACGCGAGGCGGCTCATCGCCGGCTCCCGCAGCCAGAAGGCAGAACGGCGATCGCTTCACGCCGACGACGCCGAGGAGCTCCCTGGAGAGGCGGTGCAGCGTCAGGGCGTTCAGCCCGAAGGCGGCCCGGAAGCCCGAGCAGGAAGCGGCCGGAAGCCGCCGGCCGGGCGGCCCCAGGGCCCGCGGGAGGGCGAGAAGCGGGAGGGGACGGGGGAGCTGGGGCGGCCCGCACCTGCAGCTGGGTGCTGGAGGAGCCAGACGGGCGGTCTGGCACGGCCATGGGCACTGGGGGGCACCGGGCGGCACAGCGCCGTCGGGCCACGACGCCGTCAGGCAGGGCGGGGCGGGGCGGGGATACTCACTATGCCCGCCCCGCCCCACCTGCTGTGGAGGCCGTAGCTCTGCTTCGCTCGGCGCTTCTACGGCCGCTCCGCCCTTGTGTCCGACAGTGGCCGCTGGAAGCGCGTTCGGAGGAAAAGCAAACGGTGCGGCCGGCAGACGTGATTCCGGTCCCTCGTGACGGAACGCGAGCGGTAGTGCCGGTCGGTCTGGGGGTAGAGAACGATAAAAGCAGACTTTATTCACAGTGGCAGTGTCTCCTGCAGAGATAGTGTGACATCTTTTATGCCCTATTACCCGTTGCTGATCTTTCCCTCATCTGGTTCCTCATTGCCTGAGTGCTTCAGGTTCACACATCTTCCCAATGCTCAACTAAACACACGGAAACCAGCTACACATAAATTGTTGCTAGCTAAACATGTACTGTTAATTATTTAACTTCCGACATGTGCACATTCAGCACTCGGCCATTATTTCTGGACATCTCGTTCTCGGGTAGGGATAAGTTTGGAAGAAGGACAGAGGGGAGTATCCTGATGCCCGCCTGCTGCATCCCAGCCTGCCCACAGAGTGAGACAATCCGGCCTTGTGTGGAGGCCCTGGCTGCCTTGATGGTTGTTAAGTCTGTTTTTCTTTTGCTGAGGGTCTCTTGTCCAAACAGAACAGCCTTACAACACGCTTTCTAGTCCACAATACTATAGACATACTATTCACAGCATTTAAAAACTAATTCTTGGTTGCAAAACTGCAATAATCACATAATTCAGCAACTGTATTTCTAAAATATGCTTCTAAAATATCTGGTGTTTCTACTTTTTCATATCAGCTATTTCTCAGGACAAGTTACAAAATACAAACACAATGTGCTCTACTTCTTCAGCTCAGTTCCCCCTTTTCAATATCTAATGCAGAAACAACATTCCATTCCCACAATTCCCACAATTTGTCCCTCTTTTCTTCTTTATGCATGGTTGATTTCTGCAATTCTTTTCTATGGTACAGTTTCATAGACATCTTCCTCTTCTTCCCTTTCTTCATTCCCCATCTCCTCTAAAACCATCATTTTATCCAAATATGGTGGTAGCTCCACTGGTGTTTGCTCCAATAGTGCTGTCTCGATCAATTGCTGTCCCAGTCCCCTCACACAGCAAGTGATGGCCATCAGGGTTCCTGCTACTACAACCAAAGAAGTAAATATGGACACAATCATTCCTTTCCATTTACCAAACCAAGACTCCAGCCATCCAGGGATAGAAGTATTTATTCCTGAATTCTCTGCCAATTCATCAGCAAGGGTGGTAAGCCCTTGCAATGCCTTAGTTCTTGTGCCATGCGGAGCTGTGTTATTGGCCTTGCCTTGAAAGTCTCCAGGCATGGGGCATCCACCACAACAGCAGGCAGCCTGTTCCAGTGCCTCACCACGTTCACTGTAGCAGATTTTTTTTCCTTATATCTAACCTAAATCTACCCTCCCTGAGTTTCCCCAGGGAAGTGGTTGAATCACCATCCCTGGATGTGTTCAAAAGCCATGTGTTGCTCAGGGACATGATTTAGCGGAGAGTTGTTAGGGTAGTCTGGTTAGGTCATGGTTGGACTCGATGATCTTTAAGGTCTTTTCCAACCTGAGTGATTCTATGATTCTATGACTCTATGGCAATAATGGAGCAACCGTGGGTACACGCTGGGCTGGGATCCATTTCCCCCTTTGAGACAGATGGGACCTATCTGCAGTCATCAGGCCAGGTGCTAGGCAAACCACCCCATGGGCAAAGAAATCAAAATTATTGTGATTGCAGCAGCCTCTCAGCCACATAATTATGAGATGGGCTTTCCTGCTCCTTTCAATATCCCTTCCAATCCCCTGCCACTGAAGGGATAGTGGAAAATACAAGCTGTACACCCACTCCCTCTACTAAGCACCCTGGGCCCCTGAAGTCCTTTTTGGTAGTCCTCAGGCTTCTGTCAGCAACTCCATCGCTGCTGGCCTGAACTGTCACTAATGGATAACAATCAGAGGGGCAAACCAGACAAGGAAGTTTCCTAGAAATAACCCTGACCTGGGTGCCAGGGAGGCAGCACACCTCCCTGCTGTCCTTCTTGGCTGAGGCAGTCTGGAGCTGTGGAGTCAGCTGCCTCACCCTAGGAAACCTCATGGGTGGGCCTCCCACTGCATCCTCACGCACTTCTCCCTCAAGTCCCAGAGCCTCAAACCCATTACACAGGGGCACTGATGGAACCGAGGTAGGTCAGGATGGGGGTTGCCGTGATGCCCAGCTGGGACCTGCTTCCACTCCTCCTCTTCCCTTAGTGCATACAAACCCATGTGTCATTTCTGTATTCCACAAGACACCACTCAGGGAAGGCACAGGGATTGCCAGAGCAGCAGTGCATCAGCAAGTCAAGGGAATGCAGGGAGCAGCACCTGGCTAAGTGGGGGATGCCAAAGCATTATCTTGGAAGCCTCGGGAACCAAGAGCAACGAGGGCTTGCAGCCATCTGTCCCCAGGGTAGGACTTGCCTTCACACAGCGCAGCAGGGCAGGCTGTGGGCACTGCTGGGCACAGATCCCAAGGAGAATGCAACCACTTCAGGAAGCGGTGCCGGACATTCTCATGGGATCTTTTCTCCCCTGAGTTCTTACTTCCATCTCTCACTCTTGCATAACAGAGCTTGCAATGAGGATGTTGCTGCCCATCCCTTGTGATGGAGTGCACTGATGTGGGATCACATGAAAACAAAGTGCTTTGATATCCAAAACACCTTGGGATGAGTAAAGAAGCTCAGCAGCTACTTGTGCCAGATGTAAATACTCACGGATCCAAGGGGCTGTTGCAGGAGTATAAAAGGCTGTGAGCATGTACGATAAAGGTCACTGCAACGGAGCCCATGCTTAAGTTGCCACAAGCTGTCCCGGTTCTGTGCCCTCCCAGCTCCTGGTGCCCCCTCAGCCCCTCCCCACAGGACACCATGACAAGCTGAGAAGCTGAAACGCCTGCAGGCTCAGTGCAGCATTGCTGAGCAACAGCTAGAGACACTGCCGTGTTATCAACACTCTTTGTTTTTCTCCTAAAGCCAAAAGAGAGCACCAGATGCCAAAAAGGAAAACTCAACTCTGTCCCAGTGGAAACGGTGACACAGTTTAATTTTACTGGGGGGGATGCGGGGCTGAAGGGCCCTGAGAAGGACTCCCAGACCCCAGCGCTGCAGCTGGGGCAAATGCACACAGTGAAGTTGAGGGCTCCTTCCAGAACAAAACTGCCCCGATGGCTGCAGGGCTATGGGCAAGCCCAGGGCAAGAGGGGGGGTTCTGGGTGGAGCTGGGCAGAATGGGGTGACATCACTGCCATCTTACAGTGGTACTCGTCCCCCTGAAGGCAGAGCTGGAACAGCAGGCGCATTTGCTGCTGTTCCCTCTTGTGCTTCAAGATAGAACAGAGACCTCCAAGCCAACCCAGAGAGCCATGGCCAGAGAGACCTAGGGCACCCTGCACCCCCGTGGCCCAGCAGGGGCCCTATGAGGTGTGTGAGGTGCAGCCCCTGCAAGGGTCATTGGGCTCAGCTGAGGATCCTTCTGCCTCTGTCGTGTCACCGCAGGAGGAGGATCCCCTGAGCTGCATCCGCACCTGCTGCACGTGCAGCCCCCAGGTAGCGGGCACTCTGTGCTTCCCTGGCTGCCCCTGCCCGGCCGTGCCCTGAGGGTGCCAGGGTCCCCTGATGCCGGCACTGTAACTCCCCTCCCTGTCTCAGGCACAGGCACAGAAGCTGAGCTTTCTGGCCTGCATCCGCACTGCCTGCACAGCCGCCCTCAAGGATAGCAAGGCTCACGAGCACCTGTGTGCCTGCATGTTGGAGGTGGCGCAGTGCATTGAGGTAAGGGGAGCACCGGGAGCTGGGATGGGGTGCCTGGGCTCTGCACACCAAGCAGGGCCGCAACGTCCCATCCCATCCTGCTGTGCCCACAGGTGCTGCTGCAGGAGGAGCCCACCGAGTGCCTGGATGTGGAGCTGTGGCAGCAGGCCATGAGCGCCATCGCCACCATGAGTTACCACCCCAGCCCAGCTTTGGCCAACGTGGTGGCACTGGTCCCGGCTGGGGGCCCTGAGCAGAGCATCACGCCTCTGCCCTCTCTCCCCTTGCAGCAGAGCACGGCTGCTTCCCAAGAAGGAGAAGAACGGTCTCCTGCACATCTCCATCAGCACTGTCCTCCATCTCCCTCGCCATGAGGATGACACGGACCGGGACGCTGCGTCCTGCATGGAGGTGAGCATGGGCTGAGCCCTGGGAACACTTCCTGGGCACCACCATCCGGGATGCCCCTCTGCTGCCGGAGCAGGAGGAGCTCTGGGGGACGCGGGCTCTGCTGCTGCTTGGGCTGCGGTGCCATCTCATCTGTTTGGCAGGCCTCCCAGAAAGCCCTCCTTGGTGCTGCACGGTTCCTGCGCTGGAGGTGGCTGGAGCACCTGGTGCAGACAGCACAGTTCTGGCAGATCAGCGAGTGCCTGGTATGCACATTCCCACATCCCAGGACAGGGTCGGGACCACCCTGCGCTGACCCTGCACTCTTCCCTCTCCAGCTGGCCAAGAGGAGGAGGAAGAATGCTGCACAGGACTACCTGGGCCAGAGCCTGCTCTACCTACGGAGCCCGCAGGAGCCCCTGCGCTGGGAAGCTGTGAGGTTCATCGGTGAGCCACGAGACTGAGCTTCCCCTGTCCCAGGCCCTCTGCGCTGCACCCAGGGAGCAGCTGGGGTCGCTGACGGGGCGTGTGTTCCTAGGGCTCTTAGGGCAGCTTGTGAGGGATCAGCAGCAGGCCGAGAGAGAGTGCATCTACCAAGGTGAGCCGGGCAGTGGGATGTTGGGGCAGCCGGCAGGTGACGTCCCCTGCTCCCTCCTGCCGGAGGGAAGAGCTGGGCACCCTGCAGGTACACGGCTGTCAACGAGCCTCTGTTCCTCTGTTATCTCAGGCCTTCAGGGAGCGCAGCGAGACCCCAGTCCATCTGTCTCCTCGCTGGCCTTTCAGACACTGAAGATCCTGCAGGAAACGAGGCCATGTCCACCACGAGGAGACTTGGGGCAGCTCTTCTCCAGGCTCTGCAGTGCATGGAGGAGGTTGCGCCCTTCCCGGTCAGACAGCTGAGCACCCTGGAAAGCTCCCGGCATCTCCTCCTACCCTCTGCTCAGCTCTGCAAATTAATCTGACTTGATGAGAATCTCTGTATTTGCAGAAGCTCAGATCATCAGCAGCACAGGCATACTTGTTCCTGCAAGAGGTGAAAGGATTATTCTAAAATATCCTTTTCACATGAAGGTGGATGAAATAATTGAAAGAAGAACTGATCACACAAGTCTCCTAGTTAACCCCTTTTTAACCAACCCATCTGTTACCATCCAGCCTGGTCAATTCAGTATAGCAAACTGCCTCATTCCTTTTAGCACAAATTATGAGATGTATGAAGATTTAGCAGAAAACAGAAAACCAACCTTCCTTGCAGAACAATTCCTGCTTGCTTAGCAAGCCTATTAGCCACACAGGCCGTTCAGTAGCTCGTTTGCTCCATCTTTTGGTAGAAGAAAGGACTGCAACTCTGTGCTCCAATTTACTTGAGGTTCACTCATCAAAGAGCAGTTTCCACACCTAAGCGCAATAGCTTTTCAGGTTAGAGTTTGCTCCTCATTTTAAGAGCTCAGCAATAAGACAAAACGAAGAAAGAAGACTGCCCAGAGAAAACACAAAAGTGAATGGGATAAGACAGCATTTGCAGACAAGGCAAACGACCAGGGGAAAAGTCACATTTCATCCCTGGAACCTCAAGGTCAAGACTCCACAATCCTGCACTCAATTCTCATTCTCCAGCCCTTGCAAGTGGACCAAAGAGAATTCCTCTAGTTCTGCCATAGCCTCCAACATTCCGTTTGCCGGTTTGAGCCATGGAAGTGTTTTCAGCCCTCTAATATCGCTGCTTTCCACTCATGAACCCTAACAGTTCAGAACATTTCTTTCCCTAGGTAGGTCTGGGAACGTGTTCAGCTATTTTCATCAGGTTGCAGACCCCTCTGCCTTAAAACAAGGCAAAACACCCCAAGGCAGCAGTGTGCTTTTTCCTCCTTTACTTTTGCAGCTTGGCATCCGTTATTGCCATCCCACTCACATTTTAGGAGATGGCTGCAGAAGAGCTGTATTTCTCAATGTCAGTGGAAACAGAAAATATGCCCTCTATGGAGCACAGCATCACCCGCTCAGACAAGCACCTGCAACTGTCCAAACCACACTGTGTGCAGGCAGCAGGGTTTAATGCACAAGAAGGTGTTTAAAACAGGATGAGCAAGAGCATCCACTACTGGAAGGAGCAGAGGGATGGCAAGAGCACAGCTGGAATGAGGACAAAGCCCAACGAGCAAACGCTGGCTGACAAGTTACTTCTTCACAGCTTTCTAACCACTCTCTTTCCTGCCTTATTCCCTCTGTGTTCATTCTCAGAAAAGATGACCTGCTGTTCTGACACTACAGAACAACATCCTGATAGCTGCTTCACAGCAATGTCAGCAACTCCTCCATTTTCATGTCAGTACGGCAGTATCATTAGAGATCCTGGATGTGGTCCGGTTTAACTGAGACATACTTCTTCATCCAAGGATCAACTGCCTGTGTGCCGGTCAGAAACACATCAGCTACCTAACAGGCAGTGGAGCAAAAAGCACTTCACAAGCTCTTGTTACTAGGAAGGAAAGACAGACTGCATTATATTCAAGGTCCAGAACTATGCCTTTACAAAGACAGACCTGCACTGTGGTATGTTTTACCTGCTGAACGTGAAAGGGTAGGCATGTAGCCAAAGAAGCAGCGTATGCACTGATGAAACAGACTTCCAGAAGAATCATGGAAACGAGACCAGGAAACAAGGCAAACTTCACAAAGATAGAAATTGGAAATTTCACCTTCTCTTCCAAAACGAGGATCTTTTATCCCAGAAATACCCCTTCTCTTACAACTGCCAAAATCTTCTCTTACAGTCTCCCAAAAAGCCTCCATGACAAGACCAAATGGGACACTTGCAACCAAGAAGAGGACACTTTCTCCCAGAAAGACCACTTTTCTACTCAAGAGAGGAGATTTTCTGCCAATTGGATGACATTTTCGGGAAGAAAGACCTGTTTTCTTCTCTCAGGAGGACATTTTCTTCCTCAAAGATGACATTTTCTCCCAGAAATACCGCTACTCTTAGAAATACCTCCATTTCCTCCCAAATCGACTACATGACACGCCTCATGATGACATTACTCCCAGATTTTTGGCATTTTCTCCCAGAAATACCACTTTGATCCCAAAGAGATGGCCTTTTCCCTCTCAAGCATCTGTTTTCTCAGAAATACCTAGCATTTTCTCCCAGAAACACCAGCTTTCTCACAGATACATGACCTTTTCCCCCCCACAGTAGACATTTTCTCCCAGAAATGTGGCATATGATCACAGATATACTACTTCTACCCCAAATATGGGACATTTCCCTCAGAAATACCACTTTGCTCACAAAGACATCGCATTTTCATTCAGGAACACTATTCTAGTCCCCTAAACATTCTCTCTTCCACCAAAAAACAAGGGCATTTTCTCCCAGATAGACCACTTTTCTCCAAACTATGGGACCATTATCCTGGAAATACCATTTTTTTCCTACAAATACAGCATTTTCTCCCAGAAATACCAGCTTTCTCGCATAGATATGATCTTTTCCACTCAAAAGAAGACATTTTCTTCAAGAAACACAGTTTTCTCACAGACCTATGAACGTTTCCCCCCAAAAGAAGATACTTTATCCCAGAAATACCACTTCTCTTAGAAATGCCTCCCATTTCATCCCAAGAATACTACTTGACGCTCCTCAAGATCACACTCCCATCAAGATGGGATTTGATCACAGAAATACCAGGCCAGCTTCGGCCCCCAAAATAGGACACTTTCTCTCCAAAACAAGACATTTCTCTCCAAAACAAGACATTTTCTCCCAGAAATACCAGGACTCTTCAAAATACCTCATGTTTCATCTCAAGCATACTACTTTACACTCCTCCAGATCACACTTACTGCCAGAAAAATGCCCTTTTCTCCCAGATAGACCAGGTTTCTCCCAAATACTCAACATTTTCTCCCTACTCCTCAAGAGGACAGTTTCTCCCAGAAATGTGGCATTTCATCACACATACACCATTTTTATCCCCAAGAGAGCTCATTTTCTCCCAGAAATACCACTACTCCAAGAAACAGCTCCCATTTTCTTCCAAAAATGCTGCTTTACCCTCCTCAAGATCACATTGCTCCCTTCCAGATGGAATTTTGTCACTGAAATACCAGCTTCTGCCCCCCAAAATAGGACATTTTCTCCCAAAACAAGACATTTTCTCCCAGAAATACCACTTCTCTTAGAAATACCTCCCACTTCATCCCAAGAATACTACTTGAAACTACTCAAGAACTAACTCACTCCCATCAAAATGGCCTTTTCTCCCACATAGAACAGGTTTCTCCCAAATACACGACATTATCCCTCACATAGACCAGGTTTCTCCCAACGATGGCATACATTACCCATGAAATTCCTGCTTTTTTTTCAAAATATGGCTGTTTTTCCCAAAATACCAGCTTTCTCACAAACACCTGTCATTTTCCAACCAAGCATGCTACTACCTCCCAAAAACATCACTTGGCTGAGTAATACCTGACATTTGCTCTCCAAAATACTACTACTTGACATACCTCCAGAGGACATTTTATCCCGTACTTACCATGTCTTCTCCCCAGAGACCACTTGGCACACCAAAAAGACCACCGTTGCTCTCCGATACAAGACATTCTTTTCCCCCCCTCCCCAATTTTGTCCCACAACTATCTCATTTGCTCACAGAATTAACACATTTCCTTGGGAAATTTCACCTTCTCTTCCAAAAAGAGGATATTTCCTCCCAGAAATACCCCTTCTCTTAAACTGCCACACGCTTTCTCCCAAAAAGCCCCCATGACAAGACCAAATGGGACCCTTGCAACCAAGGAGAGGACACTTTCTCCCAAAGACCACTTTTCTCCCCAACAGAGGAGGATTTTCTCTCAATTGGAGACATTTTCTGTAAGAAAGACCTTTTTTTTCTTCCCTCAGAGGAGGACATTTTTTTCCCAAAGACGACATTTTCTCTCCCAGAAATACCGCTACTCATAGAAATACTTTTTTCCTCCCAAATCGACTACATGACATCTCTCCCACCTCCATCCCCCCCATTTTGGGGCATTTTCTCCCAGAAATACCACTTTTTCCCCCAATATTTCCCATTTTCCTCCCCCTATATACACATTACACTCCTCAAGAGGACAGTTTCTCCCAGAAATGTGGCATTTCATCACACATACACCATTTTTATCCCCAAGAGAGCTCATTTTCTCCCAGAAATACCACGACTCTTCGGAATATTTCCCATTTCCTCCCTAATATACAACATTACACTCCTCAAGAGGACAGTTTCTCCCAGAAATGTGGCAATTTGTCACACATACACCATTATTATCCCCAAGAGAGCTCATTTTCTCCCAGAAATACCACTACTCCAAGAAACAGCTCCCATTTTCTTCCAAAAATGCTGCTTTACCCTCCTCAAGATCACACTTACTCCCATCAAGATGGCATTTTGTCACTGAAATACCAGCTTCTGCCCCCCAAAATAGGACATTTTCTCCCAAAACAAGACATTTTCTCCCAGAAATACCACTTCTCTTAGAAATACCTCCCACTTCATCCCAAGAATACTACTTGACGCTCCTCAAGATCACACTCACTCCCATCAAAATGGCCTTTTCTCCCACATAGACCAGGTTTCTCCCAAATACACGACATTTTCTCCCACATAGACCAGGTTTCTCCCAACGATGGCATACATTCCCCCAGAAATTCCTGCTTTTTCTTCAAAACATGGCTGTTTTTCCCAAAATACCCGCTTTCTCACAAACACCTGTCATTTTCCAACCAAGGATGCTACTATCTCCCCAAAACAGCACTTTGCTGAGAAATACCTGACATTTGCTCTCCAAAATACTACTTGACACTCCTCCAGAGGACATTTTATCCCGTACTTACCATGTTTTCTCCCCAAGAGACCACTTGGCACACCAAAAAGACCACCGTTGCTCTCCAATACAAGACATTCTTTCCCACCCTTCCCCACTTTTCTCCCTCAACTATCTCATTTGCTCCCAGAAATACCACTTTTCCCTTGGAAATTTCACCTTCTCTTCCAAAAAGAGGATATTTGCTCCCAGAAATACCCCTTCTCTTACAACTGCCACACGCTTTCTCCCAAAAAGCCCCCATGACAAGACCAAATGGGACACTTGCAACCAAGAAGAGGACACTTTCTCCCAGAAAGACCACTTTTCTCCCCAACAGAGGACATTTTCTCCAATTGGATGACATTTTCGGGAAGAAAGACCTGTTTTCTTCTCTCAGGAGGACATTTTCTTCCTCAAAGATGACATTTTCTCCCAGAAATACCACGACTCTTCTCTTCGAAATACCCCATTTTCCCTCCCAAATCAACCTTTGACTCCCACATGACCGACTCATCCCTCCCTGATGATTACACTCCTCACAGACAGTTTCTCCCAGAAATGTGGCATTTTCAGACAATTTTTTATCCCCCACAAGGAGCATTTTTCTCCCAGAAATACCACGACTCTTCGGAATATTTCCCATTTCCTCCCAAATATACAACATTACACTCCTCAAGAGGACAGTTTCTCCCAGAAATGTGGCATTTAATCACACATACACCATTTTTATCCCCAATAGAGTTCATTTTCTCCCAGAAATACCACTACTCCAAGAAATAGCTCCCATTTTCTTCCAAAAATGCTGCTTTACCCTCCTCAAGATCACACTTACTCCCATCAAGATGGCATTTTGTCACTGAAATACCAGCTTCTGCCCCCCAAAATAGGACATTTTCTCCCAAAACAAGACATTTTCTCCCAGAAATACCACTTCTCTTAGAAATACCTCCCACTTCATCCCAAGAATACTACTTGACGCTCCTCAAGATCACACTCACTCCCATGGCCTTTTCTCCCACATAGACCAGGTTTCTCCCAAATGCACGACGTTTTCTCCCACATAGACCAGGTTTCTACCAAAGATGGCATATATTCCCCAGACATTCCTGCTTTTTCTTCAAAATACGGCTATTTTTCCCAAAATACCAGCTTTCTCATAAAAACACCTGTCATTTTCCAGCCAAGGATGCTATTATCTCCCCGAAAAAGCTGTTTCATGACAAAATACCTGACATTTGCTCTCCAAAATACTACTTGACACTCCTCCAGAGGACATTTTCTCCCCTATTTACCATGTTATCTCCCCAAGAGACCACTTGGCACACCAAAAAGACCACAGTCGCTCTCCAATACAAGACATTCTTTCCCACCCTTTCCCACTTTTCGCCCTCAACTATCTCATTTCCTCCCAGAAATACCACTTTTCCCTTGGGAAATTTTCTTCTCTTCCAAAAACCTGAACAAGTTTTCCGAGAAATTCCTTTCTTTTTCTTTTTGTAATTTTCCCATAAAGATGTGGCATTTTCTTTCAGAAATACTGTATTGCAGTAGGAAATAGGATTTCTTTTTCTGGAATATGACATTTTTCTCCCCTAATTGGAATGTTTCATTCAAATGCTCAAGTTTTCTCTAGATACGCTGATTTATTTCTCCGAAAATATAAAAAACTGACAATTTCCCTCAGATATACCATTTTTAGGTGAAATATTTGTCATTTTTCTCACAGATAATATATCTTTCCCCTTGGTGTGGCGTTTTCTTTCAGACATTCCACGTTTTTCAGAAACTTATGATCCTTTCCTTTCAAAAGAGTTCGGAAAATTGTTATTTCCGGAGAAAATTTTCACATATTAGGGAAAAAAGTGATATTCCTTTGGAAAATATCTCTTTTTTTGGAGAATGCTGGTATTTCTGATGTGAAATGTGTTTTTTCTTGGTGAAAAGCTCCAATTCGTTGAATGAGACTGGTATTTCTCGATGACAATGTGATATTTCTGAGTAATTTGGTATTTGGGATTGTAAGGTCGTATTCCTTACGAATGCCAACTGTCAGTGGAAAGAAAGATAGATGCATTTCCTACGTAGCACGGCGTGGAGGATTCTGCCTGTACACAAGGCGGCCATGTAGCAGTTTCCAGCAACTCAAACTTTCCGCAGCGGTTGACCGCTTTCCGCCTTCAGCAGCAATCTCGTTTTTCTCGGGTGCCGAGAATGTGCGACATCAGGCTACCGCATTGCCTGCAAGCAGGGGCTTTTTTCTCCGCAGTACAGAAACAATGGCACGCGACTTTCTGTAACGTTCTCCCTGAGAGCACAACGAGTGTCGCTCCTCGAACTTCTAGCTGCCTTATTAGAGGGGGTTTTCTCTTCTACTCTATTCGTCAGAGAATGCTGACGTGTAGCATCGGATAAACACTCAAAAACGAATTGTCGCTAGGAATAGAGGGATAAGAATGAGAGAGAAGCGTAGTGCAGAATGCATGGACACATGGAGAAGTCAGAACCGCTCCATTGCGATGTGCGCAGAAGAAGCCGCTGGTCGGAGAAAAGCATCCGGCTGAAGTCGCTCTTTCCCGGCATCCGAGAGAAACGAGACCGCTGCTGAAGGCTGACAGCGGCATTCGGGGAGAACCGCGATTTACCGGCCAGCAACTGCAAACTCTCCGCAGCGGTACACCGCGAGTGCCGCTCTCTACCCACGAGAGCGATATAGCGAAATTGCGATGCCGAGAACGTGCGAATTCAGCCTAATGCTTTTCCTCCGAACAGGGGGTTTTTTGTCCGCAGGCAAGAATCGATCGCTCTCGACTTTCTACAACGTTCTCCGTGAGAGCACCACGTCTGCAGGTTCCCGAATATTCAGTTTCGTTCTTAGGAAGTGCTCTCCAATTTTCTCTTTTTCGTCCCAGAATGCAAGAAATGTCTTAGGAGAGAAGCTTTTCCTCTCTATACATTTTCGTCACAGGCTTCAGAATTGTAGAAACGGAGAACCACCCGAAAACCAGGACGTATATTTAAGAAAAACCTGTATTTCTGGTAGAAAATGTCATCTCTTTGGGAGAATCATGGTTTTCCATGAATAAATGAAATCTCCTTCTGTGGGGAGAAAATGCCATGTCTTTGGGGGAAATGGGACACTTCTAGTGGAAAATGTCATCGATTTGGCGAAAGGCTGTATTTCCGGGCGATAATGTCACTGGATTGGAGAAATGTGGTATTTCTGGGAGAGAATGTCCTAATTTGGGGAGAAGATGCCGTTCATGGAGGGAGAAGCATGCATTTCGGAGAGAAAATCTCCTAGTTTTGGGTGAAAGTGTCATCTTGAGGATTATACTAACGAACTTCTTGGAGAAAGTATGAGGTATTTTTGAGAAAGCTGGTATTCCCTGGAAACAGTCTCATCTTTTGATTGAGGGAGGGAGAGATGATGTATTGGTGACAAAGCGAATATTTCAGGAAGGAAACGTCCCACATTGAAGAGAGAACTGGTATTTCTGGCAGAAAATGTCACAAACATGGGAGAGAAATGGTATCGCTGTCATTCTATGTCGTATATTTGGGACAAAAATGCAACTTGTGTGATAAGAAGCCGTAGGATTGGGCATAAATAAGTGCCATATAGCCTAATTGGGAGGAAATGGAAAGTATTTCAAAGAAAGCTGGCATCTCTGGGAGAAAAGATGGTATTTCCCGGGGAAAATGTCCTCTATTTCGGGGAATGCTGGTATGTCTGGAAGGAAATCTAATTTGGGAGGAAACTGTGATATGAAGTCTAGAAAAGTGTGATGGCAAGTATCATCGTGTGGAGTGTGAAGTAGTACTTGTGGTAGAAAATGTCATCTGTTTGGGAGAATGGTGATATCTGTGGGAGAAAAGATCATAGTTTTGTTGGAAAACGTCACCTTTGGCATTGTCATATAGTATTTTGTGGATGAATGGTGAAGCATATCTAAGAAAAGCTGCATTTCTGGTAGAAAACGTTATCTATTAGGGGAGAAAGCTGGTTTTTCAGGGGGCAAGTCTCCTTCTTTGGGGAGGAAATGTCCTCTTTCGGATGGCCGAGTAGGACTTGTGGGAGGAAAAGCCACGTATTTGGGAGAAAGGTGGTATTTCTGGGAGGAAATGCCATAGGTCTGGTAGCAAATGTATTCTTTAGGATAAAAATACGATAGTAGTGGTGGAATAGATCATGTGCTTGGGCAAAAAGCAGCATTTCTGGGAGCTAATCTCATTGGATTGGAGAAAGCTGGTATTTCTGGGAGCGAATGTGTTCTTTTTGGAAGAAAATGCCATCCCCTGGGTGAAAAAGGGGCATTTCTGATAGAAAATGTCATCAAATGTGGAGAACGCTGGAACTTCAGGGAGCAAATGACAGAGATGAGGGAGAAAAGTGGGAAAGGGTGGGAAAGAATGTCTTGTATTGGAGAGCGACGGTGGTCTTTTTGGTGTGCCAAGTGGTCTCTTGGGGAGAAAACATGGTAAATAGGGGAGAAAATGTCCTCTGGAGGAGTGTCAAGTAGTATTTTGGAGAGCAAATGTCAGGTATTTCTCAGCAAAGTGCTGTTTCGGGGAGATAGTAGCATGCTTGGTTGGAAAATGACAGGTGTTTGTGAGAAAGCTGGTATTTTGGGAAAAAACAGCCGTATTTTGAAGAAAAAGCAGGAATTTCTGGGGGAACATATGCCATCGTTGGGAGAAACCTGGTCTATGTGGGAGATAATGTCGTGTATTTGGGAGAACCCTGGTGTATCTGGGAGAAAAGGCCATCTTGATGGGAGTGAGTGTGATCTTGAGGAGCGTCAAGTAGTATTCTTGGGATGAAATGGGAGGTATTTCTAAGAGAAGTGGTATTTCTGGGAGAAAATGTCTTGTTTGGGGAGAAAATGTCCTATTTTGGGGGGCAGAAGCTGGTATTTCTGTGACAAAATGCCATCCTGATGGGAGTAAGTGTGAACTTGAGGAGGGTAAAGCAGCATTTTTGGTAGATAATGGGAGCTATTTCTTGGAGTAGTGGTATTTCTGGGAGAAAATGAGCTCTCTTGGGGATAAAAATGGTCTATCTGTGACAAAATGCCACATTTTTGGGAGAAACTGTCCTCTTGAGGAGTGTAATGTAGTATATTAGGGAGGAAATGGGAAATATTCCGAAGAGTCGTGGTATTTCTGGGAGAAAATGTCTGATGTGGGGGGGAGAAGATCATATATCTGTGAGAAACCTGGAGTTTCTGGGATAAAAATTCGTCCTTGGTAAGAAAACATCCTCTTGAGGGAAGAAAACAAGTCTTTCTTACAGAAAATGTCATCCAATTGAGAGAAAACCTCCTCTCTTGGGGAGAAAAGTGGTCTTTCTGGGAGAAAGTGTCCTCTTCTTGGTTGCAAGTGTCCCATTTGGTCTTGTCATGGAGGCTTTTTGGGAGAAAGCGTGTGGCAGTTGGAAGAGAAGGGGTATTTCTGGGAGCAAATACCCTGGTTTTGGAAGAGAAGGTGAAATTTCCAAGGGAAGAGCGGTATTTCTGGGAGCAAATGAGATAGTTGAGGGAGAAAAGTGGGAAAGGGTGGGAAAGAATGTCTTGTATTGGAGAGCAACTGCTGTCTTTTTGGTGTGCCAATTGGTCTCCTGGGGAGAAGAATTGGTTAATAGTGGAGAAAATGTCCTCTGGAGGAGTGTCAAGTAGTATTTTGGAGAGCAAATGTCAAGTATTTCTCAGAAAACTGCTTTTTCGGGGAGGTAGTAGCATGCTTGGTTGGAGAATGACAGGTGTTTGTGAGAAAGCTGGTATTTTGGGGAAAAAGGCCTTTTTTTAATAATTAGCTGGTATTCCTGAGGGAATATATGCCATCGTTGGGAGAAAACAGGTGTTGGTGGGAGAAAATGTCGTGTATT